>KV012830.1:6089-27537 GCA_001598015.1 Dorcoceras hygrometricum
CCAAATCGCCGTAAAGCCTCTGGGACTCCTGGGTAAACCAACCACAAAATCCATCGTGATGTTCTCCCATTTCCACTCAGGGATAGGGAGTGGCTGTAGCAACCCCGCTGGTCGCTGGTGCTCCGCTTTGACATGCTGACAGGTCAAACACTCTGACACAAATCGTCCGATATCTCTCTTCATCCCTGGCCACCAGTAAAGTGTCTGCAAATCCCTGTACATCTTCGTACTCCCTGAGTGAATGGAATACGTCGATGCATGGGCCTCTGATAAGATCTCAGCTCTCAACGGCTCAGTATTGGGTACCCATATGCGACCCCTGAAACGAGTAATCCCATCCTTGACTGTGTACAAACCCCGTCTTCTAGCCTTGTCTCTCTGTCTCCACTGCTGTAACTTCTCATATGCAGCCTGGCCGTCCCTAATCCGATCTCGAAGAGTCGGCTGAACTGTGAGCGTTGCGAGGCTAGGCGCACAGTCCCCTGAATAAAGCTCTAGACCAAACCTCTCTATCTCAGTCTGTAGTGGCCTCTCAACTGATAAACAAGCCACCACTGAAGTCTTCCGGCTCAAAGCGTCCGCTACCACATTAGCCTTACCCGGATGGTAGTTAATGTCACAGTCATAATCCTTCACCAACTCTAACCATCTGCGCTGCCTCATGTTCAACTCCTTCTGAGTGAAGAAGTACTTGAGGCTCTTATGGTCGGTGAAAATCTGACACTTCTCGCCGTACAAATAGTGTCTCCAAATCTTCAGTGCGAACACTACTGCTGCAAGCTCCAGATCGTGCGTCGGATAGTTCTGCTCATAACTCTTCAGCTGTCTCGATGCATACGCAATAACCTTACCTCCCTGCATCAGAACTGCACCTAACCCTCTCAGAGAAGCATCTGTATGAACCACAAACTCCTCGTGGTCCACTGGCATAGCTAATACTGGTGCTGAAGTAAGGGCCTCCTTCAGCTGATCAAAGCTCCTCTGACAGTCGGTAATCCACACATAGTTCGCATTCTTCTTGGTCAAGGCTATCAAGGGCACCGAAATAAAGGAGAAACCCTTGATGAATTTGAGATAATAACCTGCCAAGCCCAAGAAACTACGAATCTCCGCTGCATTCTTCGGAATCCCCCAGTTCTGCACTGCCTCTACTTTCGATGGGTCAACAGAAATCCCATCCCTCGACACAATATACCCTAAGAAAGCCACCTGCTCCAGCCAAAACTCGCACTTGCTGAACTTGGCGTATAACTTGTGCTCCCTCAAAGTTTGCAAAGCCGTCTGCAAGTGCTGTCTATGCTCCTCAAAGCTCCTCGAATAAATCACAATATCATCGATGAACACGATGACGAACTGGTCTAGATACTGCCTGAATACCCTGTTCATCAGATCCATGAAAATCGCTGGGGCGTTCGTTAGACCAAACGGCATCACCAAGAACTCGTAGTGGCAGTAGCATGTCCGAAAAGCAGTCTTGGACACGTCCTCCTCTCTAACTCTCAGTTGATGGTAGCCATATCTCAAGTCGATCTTCGAGAACACCGTAGCTCCCTGTAACTGATCAAATAAGTCCTCTATCATCGGGAGCGGATATCTGTTCTTCACGGTAACTCTGTTCAACTCCCGGTAGTCAATGCACAACCTCATGCTACCATCCTTCTTCTTCACAAACAGAACTGGTGTGCCCCATGGAGAAAAACTAGGGCGAATGAACCCCTTGTCAAGCAACTCCTAAATCTGCTCCTTCAACTCCTTCATCTCGGTAGGAGCTAAAAGATACGGCGCCTTAGAGATAGGCACTGTACCTGGCATCAGCTCAATAGAAAACTCCACCTCTCTCTCTGGTGGAACTCCTACGACATCGTTGGGGAAACATCTGCGAAGTCCCTAACTACCCCACATCAGACAACGAAGGGCCTGCTGAATCTCCTGAAGCAGTAACACTGGCCAAGAACGCCTGACATCCGTGCTCAACTAGCTTCCTGGCCTGTAAGAAAGATATGAATCTGGGCTTCCGCTGTCTCCTCGTCCCCTCAAAAACAAAAGTATCTTGACCTGGTGTCTTGATCGTAACTGTCCTCCGCTGTAAGTCAATCACCGCTCCAAACTCCGTCAACCAATCCATGCCTAGGATGAGATCAAATCCTGACATCAGCAACACAACTAAATCTGATTGGACTGCATGATCCTGGAACATCATCGTCAACCCTGAACCACTCTGGTCGTCGTCAGCTCCTCTCCTAACAGGACCGTCACTGCGAGAGCCATACCCAAGCTCTCCGGTGTAATACCCATCCTCTACGTGAACGCAATCGAAATAAACGAGTGGGTCGCCCCTGAGTCTAGTAATGCAAGGGTAGTGACACCAAGCACACGAATCTCACCTGAAACAGAACGTCACACGGGTACGCATTTACGATCATACTAGATCCCAAAAGCAGTTTAGATACCTAAAACAGTTCTAAGTTCGCTAGTCCTATCCGCCAAAGTTCTCAAGGCAAGTCCTAGAAGATCTAACAGTTCCTACTTAGGTCCAACTCGACAACTAACGAATCTGAAGTCCCGGCAAAATCCTTAGGTCCTTGCTTGCGGAACCTCTCAGCCACGTCCTCCTCATGCGACTTCCCAGAATGCTCCGACTGCCTCTCTAGGATCTTGGTGATCCCAGCTAGCATGCTCACGCTATCCCTCATATAAGGCTTCAACTGCAAAGGTGCATCATCATCTTGCTGATCTCTAGCACGTCTGGGGGCATACTAATACACCAAAACCTTATCACGTAAATCTAAGTGCATGACTAAGCGTCTATTTTTAAAACCCTAAGGACAAAACTCATGCAAGGCTAAAACATGCATCATGCAAAAATAAACATAAATACTAAAATAAAACTCATAGACTGGCAGTGCGACTTCCGAGCTCCACGCAGCAAGCTAGTACCCCACCAGAACCACCGCTCTGATACCATGTTGAAACGCCCTAAAACTCTTAAATTTTTTTTTTAAAGCAGATGTGGAATCAATATTTAATAAAAGCGATAAATAAAAACCAAAAGCATTTGAAAATATCAACTCAACACCCGTTTAAAACTAACTGCAAAGTGTCCCCAATCCACATCGCACAAGCTAACATAAAAATCAGAGTATTTAAAACTGTTGTGGAAAACTGAACATGTTTAAAAACAATGGCATAAAATAACTGAGTGGTCACGGGGTAACAGCCGTAGCAGAGTATCAGACGTCCTCACCGTCGGTCGGAGTAAAATCAACGTCATGCTCACCTGCACCATTTAAACCTATTGAGCCTAAAGGCCCAGCATGCTCTATCCGATAATACAAGGTACATATAATAAAATCACATGCAGGCACATACGTATAGGAACATAATTTCATGACATACGTGCGTGAAAGATCTTAAAACATTGAATCATAATGCAGTCATACATAACTTCATCGTATAACATATATATATTAAGGCATGGCATAAGCATAACATAATCGGTCGGAGTAAAATCAACGTCATGCTCACCTGCACCATTTAAACCTATTGAGCCTAAAGGCCCAGCATGCTCTATCCGATAATACAAGGTACATATAATAAAATCACATGCAGGCACATACGTATAGGAACATAATTTCATGACATACGTGCGTGAAAGATCTTAAAACATTGAATCATAATGCAGTCATACATAACTTCATCGTATAACATATATATATTAAGGCATGGCATAAGCATAACATAACTTAAAAGAACATGCGAGTCGTATACATGAAGTGTGAGACATAATAGATTGATCAATCTATAAACCAACGTACGCGGCGGTGTGGTTCACCCGACCTTACCTCGGGATCCCTATATGTCACACCTCTGTGCTACCACTTCACCATGATGTCACACATGGATCCAAAAGCTCATACATTAAAACAGAGGATCCCCGGGCCCGGATACCCGGCTAACTCCCATCATTAAATTTTGCCCCACAACACTTCAATCCCTCAAAATATTTTTCCTTCATGCCTTAACATTTCATAAACTTTCATGATGCATGCATTTCATAAAAATTATGCAAATTTTAAAAGGCTTGGCCCAGCAATATATATTTAATTTCCTTTAAACATTTCATACTCAAATACATAACATACTACGTATATAATTAAATATATATTCATGGGCCTATACATTTTTTCGGCTCGATCAAGGACTGATTTTGGGGACTGTCTCACTACTTCTAGACCAAACGTCGCTCCAAAAACGATCGATGAAACGAATGTTCACCGCTTTTTCCCATTTTTGCCTATTTTCTTAAATATTTGATTTCTTAAAATCAAGACAAAAAGGGACTAATAAAATCAATTTTGAATTCTAAAAATCATTTCGGGACTTATAAAAATCGATTTTGACCTTTAAAAGGAACTCCAATCGATTTGACCTTGAAATCCAATTTTAACCAAAAGACTGGCTTTGACCAAATTAAATTCCAAAAATTCGATTTTGACTTAAATAAAATTCCTAAATTCCTAAATTTGACTAAAAACTTAAAATTAAACATAACTAAAATTATTTAAAAGATTTGACTCAATTTGGACCTTCTGGCTATTTTTTTAAAATTGAACCTTTTGACACATTAATAAAAATAACAGGTCCATAATTAAAATAACTTGACCCCATTTTAAAATATTTGACTCGGGACTCGAAGAACCAATCCGGTCCAAACGAACCAGCCGAACCGGTTCAGTTAGACCGAACCGTAGCAAAAGTGAATGTGAGGAATCAGATTTTAGATTAGTGATTAATCGAATTGATTTGGGATTAGTCGCGTGTATTTTGAGGGTTTTTTGAGAGAAATCTGAGAAGTAGAACCGGAGATTAGGTTCTTGATCGTAGGAATTGCTACTGAGAAGTTCTGATTCGAACTAGACATGAGTTGATTTGTTGAGTTTCTTTAACAGACATGAGTTGATTTGTTGAGGATATCAGGTGAAAGCTGGTTTGCTCTGTTGGTATTGACGTGCCTTTGAAATTCTGTTGAGGTATAATTCAGTCGTTGAAGGTACGAATTGAGCAGTTCGTAACAGCTTTGAGCATGGCTATAATTCGGGTTATGAATTGCTGTTCTGTGTTTACGTGAGGCAAGCATGATGAATTGATTGATTATATGTATTGTGTCATGAACTGTGAATTGTATGTATTTGAATTGAATAGTATGCATTTTGAAATGAATATTGATTGGCATACATGCATACATCTTGAGCCTGATTGACAGATTGATTGATGACCCGATTTAAAGCCACGTTGTGACTGGCCGACTGATGAGTTGTGCCTGAAAAGTCCAACGCTATCATCAGAGTGGTGGCTATCGGATTCGAGTGTCTACCACCGAGCTGTGATGAGCTGACGGGCTCAGAAGATCACGGACCAATGATTTCCTCGATTGATACACAGTGCGGGTATAGAGGCTGATTGAGATGATTGCCAGTTGATACACTGGTCTAGCTATCCGACCCTTGATAGCCCTCATGCATTTCATAGCATCGCTTATGGCATGTTGCATGATTAGCTGTTTTTGATAGCTCTTCGTACTAAGGCTTGACCTCGTATTTGTTTTCCTGCTTTGTGTTGTTTGGGTCTATGTTACCCATTTGCAGGATCTTCAGGTAACCAATCTGGACAGAGTGGAGGTTCAGCTGGTCGATCCCCGTTTCCTTGAGTCTCAGTCTATTTATGATATGTATTGAACCGGGGGATGCCCTGCGTTTTATTTTATTCGGGGATCTGTATTTTGAATTGAATATTGTTGTTACTGTTTGTTGGAGTTTGAGTTAACTCTTATTTTAATGGTGAATATTTTGAATGATGTTTTAAGTTCAGGCCCAATTATATTTCGAAAATTTTTTAGCCCGATTTTACGCTTCCGTGATTATGTGCTTAATTGTACTATTATCTTTGCGTGATTAGCACGGGGCCTGACATTTTTGGTATCAGAGCTTAAACTGGGATAAGCTCGATTTCTTTTGACCACACTCGAGTCTAAGCACAGAGTTTTGATTTGATTTTGATTGGCTCTGTGACTTATGTGATCTTTTATCTGTCAATGTGATATATCTATCTGTTGTGAGATCTTACCTCTAGACTTGTTTAGATGCCGCCGAGGAGAGGAAGAGGTAGGGCAACTAGACGTACCGAGGAGGAGTCTAGGGCAGGTAGTGATGATGATGTTCATCAGGTTGAAAATGTTACTAGGCAGATAGGGGTGATGGAGTTGGTCCTAGCTAGGTTTCAGCGGACGAACCCTTCGACGTTTTCTGCAGCAGAGGGTGGCACGATGGCTGAGGCTTGGTTAGCTCAGATGGAGGAGTTGTTCGATACTCTGGAGTACGCTCCCAAGAAAAGACTGAAGCTGGCGGTGCTGCAGCTGAGAGACAATGCACAGCGCTGGTGGAGAGGTACTTCTCATATCCTTCGGGATAGTGGGGCTGTGATCACCTGGGAGAGCTTCTGTGAGGCGTTCAGACAGGAGTATACCTCGGATTCTTTTTATAACTAAGGCAGGGTAGCATGCGAGTGGCTGAGTATGCTCGACAGTTTTCTACGCTTTTGGTTTACGTGCCACACGTAGCCAACCAAGAGAGAACGAAGAGGAACAAATTTCTGAAGGTATTGAGGCCTGATTTGTACCGGATGGTTTTGTCTGGGTCACCTGCGACCTATATTGATGCATTGAACCGAGCGGTGGATATTGAGGAGAGTTTGATGGAGGTTGAGGCTACGATTCAGCCAACTACTAGATGCAGCTATCAGCCTATTCAGGATGCATCGCAATATTTCTATTCTCCTCAGGGGTCGCAGCAGCAGCAGCAGTCGAATCGCCAAAGGTTTCAACCTCGAGGGAAATAGTTTAAGAAGAAGGCGGATTCGAGTTCCTCTGGTTCTGCGAGTTCTGGTTCTGGCAGTGGTTCTGGCAGCGGTTCTAGTGGCATGTCTTGTGGACAGTGCGGAGGAAGGCATCCGACCTCACAGTGTCGTGGAGTTCAGGGGTCCTGCCGTAACTGTGGACAGCCAGGACACTTTGTTAGAGTGTGTCCTCTGTTGAGGGGTCAGTCTTCAGTTCCATCACAGCAGGGATCAGCTGGTGGTTCTTCTCAGAGACCGCAGTTTCCTGCCCCTACCCAGCGATCTGGATTCCAACCCCGTGAGCCTTCTAGATTTGGAGCACCTTCTAGACCTCCGTTCCAGATTCCACAGCAGGCTCAGTCGAATGCTTTGACGAGAGAGAAGGCTGAGGAGGCGCTTGGTATGATGATCGCAGGTACATGCTCTATTTTCGATTATCCTGCGAGAGTTTTATTTGACACTGGTGCATCACACTCTTTTATTTTTGAGATGTTTGTCTGTGAGCATGGGTTGAGTTCTTCCCCATTGTGTGATGTTATTTCTGTGTCTTTCCCTGCTGGTGTGAATCTGTGGTCCCGTGAAGTGGTGTTGGATTGTGTGCTTCGATTTGATGAGCACGTTTTGGTGTCCAATCTGATTGTATTGGGAATGAGAGATTTTGATTGCATCTTGGGGATGGACGTGTTGTCTAGTTATAAGGCTACGGTCGACTGTTTTCATGGTGTGGTGAGATTTCATCCTGACTCGGGTGAGAAGTGGGAGTTCTATGGTGCTGATTCGTGCTCGAAGATTCCACTGGTGTCCGCCATGGACATGTTTAGCCTGCCATCGTTGGATAACGCGGGATTTATGATTTACGCGCTTGATGTTTCCCAAGAGCAACGTTTGGAGTTGAGCGACATTCCGATCGTTCGAGAGTTTCCCGACGTATTTCCAGATGAGATTCCTGAATTCCCTCCAAGACGTGAGATCGATTTCAGCATAGAGTTGGTGCCCGGTACTGTCCCGATTTCTAGAGCTCCGTATCGGTTGGCGCCCGCAGAGTTGAAGAGCTGAAGGATCAGTTGAGAGATCTCTTGGAGAAAGGCTTCATCAGACCGGCTTCATCAGACCGAGTATGTCACCTTGGGGAGCTCCGATCCTTTTTGTGAAGAAGAAGGATAGGTCTATGAGGATGTGCATGGATTTCTGATAGTTGAATAAAGCGACGGTGAAGAACAAGTATACCTTTGCCGAGGATTGATGACTTGTTCGATCAGTTGCAGGGATCGGTTGTTTACTCAAAGATTGATTTGCGCTCTGGTTATCACCAGTTGCGGATTAGAGACGCTAACGTGGCGAAGACAGCATTTCGGACTCGATATGGGCATTATGAGTTTCTGGTCATGCCGTTTGGGTTGACAAATGCCCCAGCTGTTTTCATGGATTTGATGAATCGCGTCTTCAGCGAGTATATCGATCGGTTTGTGATAGTCTTCATAGATGACATCCTAGTGTACTCGAGGAGCATGAGAGAGCATAAGGAGCATCTCAGATTGGTGTTGCAGAGGTTGAGGGACTCAAAATTGTACGCCAAGTTTAGCAAGTGTGAATTTTGGCTTGATCGGATTATCTTTTTGGGTCATGTGATTTAGGCGCAAGGGATTTCGGTGGATCCGAGTAAGGTCGAAGAAGTTCTTAACTGGGAGAGACCTAGGAACGTTTCAGAGATCCACAGTTTCTTGGGATTGGCTGGCTATTACAGGCGTTTTATCGAGAAGTTATCTTCGATAGCCAAACCTTTGACTCAGTTGACTCAGAAGGATAAGAAGTTTGTTTGGACTGACGAGTACGAGTTCAGTTTTCAGACGTTGAAAAGAAGTTTACTACTGCTCCTGTTTTGGCTCTACCGTCTGGATCCGGAGGATTTGTGGTGTTCTCCGACGCTTCTCTCAATGGTTTGGGATGTGTTCTGATGCAGAACGGGTACGTCATTGCTTATGCGTCTCAACAGTTGAAGCCTCACAAGACGAGGTACCCTGTTCATGATTTGGAGTTGGCTGCGATAGTGTTTGCCTTGAAGATTTGGCGACATTATCTGTATGGTGAAGAATTTGTGGTGTACACCGACCACAAGATCCTGAAGTATATCTCCACGCAGTCCGATTTGAATATGAGGCAACGACGATGGATGGAATTGCTGAAGGACTTTAACTGTGAGATTCAGTATCAGCCTGGGCGGATGAACTCAGTAGCAGATGCTTTGAGTAGGAAGACCCAGCCTGCGATGCTTTCGTCTTTGAGTGTCTCTAAAGTCTATGAGCAGTTGAGTACTTCTAGTTGGGATGAACTCAGTAGCAGATGCTTTGAGTAGGAAGACCCAGCCTGCGATGCTTTCGTCTTTGAGTGTCTCTAAAGTCTATGAGCAGTTGAGTACTTCTAGTTGGCGTTTCCAGTCGGGTGATCAGTACTTTATGGTTTCTTCTATTCAAGTAGAACTGCAGATTGTGAGTGACATCAGGGAGGCGCAGAGGACTGATCCGTACATTCATGAGTTGAAGATCAAAGCCCGAAGTGGTCAGTCTGACGATTTCTTTGTTTCTTCGGATGGATGTCTGAGATTTCGAGGGAGATTGGTGGTTCCGAACTTGATCGATTTGAAAGAGACCATTATGAATGAAGCGCATTGTAGTCAGTACAGTGTGCATCCGGGCGAGAGAAAGATATACCATGTCTTGAAACTCACTACTGGTGGGAAGGCATGAAGAGCGACATTTCTGGTTTTGTTGCTAGATGTCTGAATTTCCAGTAGGTCAAGGCTGAGAGAATGAGACCTGGTGGATTGCACAAAGTTTGGAGGTGCCCCAATAGAATTGGGAGCACATCGCCATGGATTTTGTGACTCACTTACCTCGGTCGAGTAGGGGATGTTATGCGATTTGGGTGGTGATTGATAGACTTTCAAAGTCAGCCCATTTCATTCCCTATGACGTGAGGTGTTCAATGAAGAAAATGGCGAAACTGTATATCGACCATGTGGTTAGATTGCATGGAGTGCCTGTTTCGATAGTGTCTGACAGAGATCCAAGATTCACTTCCCGATTTTGGAAGAGCTTGCAGGCAGCGATGGGTTCGAGATTGGCTGTGAGTACAGCCTATCACCCACAGACGGATGGTCAGTCTGAGCAGACTATTCAGACTTTAGAGGATATGATGCGTGAAGTGGTGATGGATTTCAGTGGTGGCTGGCAGGATTCCTTATCCTTAGTTGAGTTTTCGTATAATAACAGCTACTAGGTGACTATCGGGATGGCTCCATTTGAGACGTTGTATGGTCGAAAATGCAGATCTCTGATTTGTTGCGAAGAAGTTGGTGAGAGACAGCTTTCTACCACTGAGTTTGTGCAGCACATGAAAGATCAGATTGATTTGATTCGGAGTAGAATGAAGGCTGCACAAGATAGATTTACCAGCTATGCTAACCAAAGACGCAGACCTTTGGAGTTTGAGGTTGGTGATCGAGTATTCCTCAAAGTTTCTCCTTTCAAGAGTGTGATGAGATTCATATTTAAAGGTAAATTCGCTCCAAGATTCGTTGGTCCCTTCGAGATTGTTGAGCGGATAGGTCAGTTGGCTTATAGATTGAGGCTGCCCGAGGAGTTAGCAGCGATGCATGATGTCTTTCATGTGTCAATGTTGAGGAAATATGAGCCAAATTCCTTCCCATGTTTTGAGGACCGACGAAGTAGAGCTGGATTCTTCCTTGAGTTATGTCGAATACCCAGTGCAGATTTTGGATCGGAAGGAGAAACAGCTGAGGAACAAGGTAATTCCGTTGGTGATGGTCCAATGGAGCAAGCATGGCAGAGAAGAAGCAACTTGGGAACCGGAAGAGAAGATGCAGCGTGAGTGGCCGCATCTGTTTGAATAGATTGTTGTTTTAGATTTTGGTTCTGGTTGTGTTTTCCCTAGTTGATATTTGTTGATTACCCAGTTATCTTGAACTCTTGGGGTTGTATAAGCTAAATTGTTGTTTTGTATCCTATTGTTGGAATGAATTGATTGAATTTTCCCTGAGTTTGCCTTTGATTTCGAGGACGAAATCTCTTAAGGTGGGGATAATGTGAGGAATCAGATTTTAGATTAGTGATTAATCGAATTGATTTTGGTTTAGTCACGTGGATTTTGAGGGTTTTTCGAGAGAAAACTGATTCTAGTAGAATTCAGACGTTAGAATGTAGCTGTAGCGCTAGCTGGTGAAAGCTGATCAGCAGTTGATGGTGTGGGAGTAAAACGCCGTCGTTTCATGAAAACCAGCCGTAGCGCTAATGCAAGGAACCAGACGCAGCGCATTTCAGACGTCAATGCGAGTCAACGGTACTGTAGCGAATGAGTGATGCGTCGTCGTTTTGCTATGCAGTTGTAGCGCTATCAGCTGTTGAGTTATGAGAAATTGTGCCAGCTGAATGACCAGCTGTTGGGTTGAAGAACCAGTCGCTGATGATGAAGCGACGTTGTTCTGTTAAGTTGAAACGCAGCGTTTTGAGTGTAACGCTTTGGTTCAGCTGTTGGTTTGAGTGACCAGCTGTTGCTAGTTAGGCGACGTCGTTTTACCTTTGTTAGCGGGAACCTTGTTACGTCGTCGTTTTGAGTTATCTAGCGTTACCAGCTGGTGGTTGTTTCGCATGGGATTTGGTATCAGTTGGTGGAGCGCTGTGACGTCGTTTTGATTAGTTGCTACGATGTCGTTTTCGTATTATGTTGCGACTGGTTGCATATGAATACCAGTCGTAAGGTACCTACTGTAGCAACGTCTGAATAATTGAGAACATCAGCTGTTGGATTTGAGAGATATATATAGGTGTTGATCGACACTTAGAATTATTCCGAACCCGTTATTTCTTATCTATATCTTCAACCCTCGTTAGCTACTGTTCACCGTGACTTAATTTCCGCCGATTGACGCCGTTCTCTGCCGATAATTTGAGCGATTTTGGTGGCGCTGGAATCCCTGTGACTTGCTCTTTCGATTGTTACCCATTTGAAGCTGTAGAATGACCTTGGAGAAGATCGCGAAGCTGCTGATTTCTTCGTACAGTGGAACCCGATAGTTATCCGCTAGTTCCAGCTGTTGGGTAAGAAATTCCTATCGTTCTAAGCTTAGTATTAGATGCTAGTACTTTGTTTAGAAGTATAACCGGAGATTAGGTTCTTGACCGTAGGAATTGCTCTTGAGAAGTTCTGATTCGAACTACACATGAGTTGATTTGTTGAGTTTCTTTAACAGATTTGAGGATATCAGGTGAAAGCTGGTTTGCTCTGTTGGTATTGCCGTGCCTTTGAAATTCTGTTGAGGTAGAACTCAGTCGTTGAAGGTACGAATTGAGCAGTTCGTAACAGCTTTGAGCATGGCTATAATTCGGGTTATGAATTGCTGTTCTGTGTTTACGTGAGGCAAGCATGATGAATTGATTGATTATATGTCTTGTTTCATGTACTGTGAATTGTATGCATTTGAATTGAATAGTATGCATTTTGAAATGAATATTGATTGGCATACATGCATACATCTTGAGCCTGATTGACAGATTGATTGATGACCCGATTGAAAGCCACGTTGTGACTGGCCGACTGATGCGTTGTGCCTGAAAAGTCCAACGCTATCATCGGAGTGGTGACTACCGGATTCGAGTGTCTACCACCGAGCTGTGATGAGTTGACGGGCTCCAAAGATCACGGACAGATGATTTCCCCGGTTGATACACCGTGCGGGTATAGAGGCTGACTGAGATGATTGCCTGTTGATACACTAGTCTAGCTATCCGACCCTTGATAGCCCTCATCCATTTCATAGCATCGATTATGGCATGTTGCATGATTAGCTGTTTTTGATAGCTCTTCGTACTAAGGCTTGACCTCGTATTTGTTTCCTGCTTTTTGTTGTTTGGGTCTGTGTTACCCATTTGCAGGATCTTCAGGTAACCAAGCTGGACAGAGTGGAGGTTCAGCTGGTCTATCCCCGTTTCCTTGAGTCCCAGTCTATTTATGATATTTATTGAACTGGGGGATGCCCTGTGTTTTATTGTATTCGGGGATCTGTATTTTGAATTGAATATTGTTGTTAACTGTTTGTTGGAGTTTGAGTTAACTCTTATTTTGATTATGAATATTTTGAATGATGTTTTAAGTTCAGGCCCAATTATATTTCGAAAATTTTTAAGCCCGATTTTACGCTTCCGTGATTATGTGCTTAATTGTGCTATTATCTATGCGTGATTAGCACGGGGCCTGACATTTTTGGTATCAGAGCTTAAACTGGGATAAGCTCGATTTCTTTTGACCACACTCGAGTCTAGGCACAGAGTTTTGATTTGATTTTGATTGGCTCTGTGACTTATGTGATCTTTTATCTGTCTATGTGATATATCTATCTGCTGTGAGATCTTACCTCTAGACTTGTTTAGATGCCGCCGAGGAGAGGAAGAGGTAGGGGGACTAGACGTACCGAGGAGGAGTCTAGGGCAGGTAGTGATGATGATGTTCATCAGGTTGAGAATGTTACTACGCAGATAGGGGAGATAGAGTTGGTCCTAGCTAGGTTTCAGCAGACGAACCCTCCAACGTTTTCTGCAGCAGAGGGTGGCGCGATGGCTGAGGCTTGGTTAGCTCAGATGGAGGAGTTGTTCGATACTCTGAAGTACGCTCCCGAGAAAAGACTGAAGCTGGCGGTGCTGCAGCTGAGAGACAATGCACAGCGCTGGTGGAGAGGTACTTCTCATATCCTTCGGGATAGTGAGGTTGTGATCACTTGGGAGAGTTTCTGTGAGGCGTTCAGACAGGAGTTTACCCCAGATTATTTTTATAACAGCAGGGAGCGGGAGCTCGATAATCTGAGGCAGGGTAGCATGCGAGTGGCTGAGTATGCTCGACAGTTTTCTGCACTTTTGGTTTACGTGCCACATGTAGCCAACCAAGAGAGAACGAAGAGGAACAAATTTCTGAAGGGATTGAGGCCTGATTTGTACCGGATGGTTTTGTCTGGGTCACCTACGACCTATATTGATGCAGTGAACCGAGCGGTGGATATTGAGGAGAGTTTGATGGAGGTTGAGGATCCGATTCAGCCGACTACTGGACGCAGCTATCAGCCTGTTCAGGATGCGTCGCAATCTTTCTATTCTCCTCAGGGGTCACAACAGCAGCAGCAGCCGAATCGCCAAAGGTTTCGACCTCGAGGGAAATAGTTTAAGAAGAAGGCGGATTCGAGTTCCCCTGGTTCTGCGAGTTCTGGTTCTGGAAGTGGTTCTGGCAGCGGTTCTAGTGGCATGTCTTGTGGACAGTGAGGAGGAAGGCATCCAACCTCACAGTGTCGTGGAGTTCAGGGGTCCTGCCGTAACTGCGGACAGCCAGGACACTTTGTTAGAGTGTCCTCTATTGAGGGGTCAGTCTTCAGTTCCATCGCAGCATGGATCAGCTGGTGGTTCTTCTCAGAGACCGTAGTTTCCTGCCCCTATCCAGCGATCTGGATTCCAACTCCGTGAGCCTTCTAGATTTGGAGCACCTTAGAGACCTTCGTTCCAGATTCCGCAGCAGGCTCAGGCGAATGCTTTGAAGAGAGAGAAGGCTGAGGAGACGCCTGGTATGATGATCGTATGTACATGCTCTATTTTCAATTATCCTACAAGAGTTTTATTTGACACTGGTGCATCACACTCTTTTATTTCTGAGATGTTTGTTTGTGAGCATGGGTTTAGTTCTTCCCCATTGTGTGATGTTATTTTCGTGTCTACCCCTGCTGGTGTGAATCTGTGGTCCCATGAAGTGGTGTTGGATTGTATGCTTCGATTTGATGAGCACGTTTTGGTGTCCAATCTGATTGTTTTGGGAATGAGAGATTTTGATTGCATCTTGGGGATGGACGTGTTGTCTAGTTATAAGGCTACGGCCGACGGTTTTCATGGTGTGGTGAGATTTCGCCCTGACTCGAGTGAGAAGTGGGAGTTCTATGGTGCTGATTCATGCTCGAAGATTCCACTGGTGTCCGCCATGGACATGTTTAGCCTGCCATCGTTGGATAACGCGGGATTTATGATTTACGCGCTTGATGTTTCCCAAGAGCAACGTTTGGAGTTGAGCGACATTCCGATCGTTCGAGAGTTTCCCGACGTATTTCCAGATGAGATTCCTGAATTCCCTCCAAGACGTGAGATCGATTTCAGCATAGAGTTGGTGCCCGGTACTGTCCCGATTTCTAGAGCTCCGTATCGGTTGGCGCCCGCAGAGTTGAAAGAGCTGAAGGATCAGTTGAGAGATCTCTTGGAGAAAGGCTTCATCAGACCGAGTATGTCGCCTTGGGGAGCTCCGATTCTTTTTGTGAGCGCTCTGGTTATCACCAGTTTGCGGATTTAGAGACACTGACGTGGCGAAGACACCATTTCGGACTCGATATGGGCATTATGAGTTTTCAGTCATGCCATTGGGTTGACAAATGCCCCAGCTGTTTTCATGGATTTGATGAATCGCGTCTTTAGCGATTATATCGATCGGTTTGTGATCGTATTCATAGATGACATCCTAGTGTACTCGCCATGAGATAGCATAAGGAGCATCTCAGATTGGTTTTGCAGAGGTTGAGGGACTCGCAATTGTACGCCAAGTTCAGCAAGTGTGAATTTTGGCTTGATCAGATTATCTTTTTGGGTCATGTTATTTAGGCGCAAGGGATTTCGGTGGATCCGAGTAAGTTCGAAGCAGTTATTAACTGGGAGAGACCTAGGAACGTTTCAGAGATCTGCAATTTCTTGGGATTGACTGGCTATTATAGGCATTTTATCGAGAAGTTCTCTTCGATAGCCAAACCTTTGACTCAGTTGACTCAGAAGGATAAGAAGTTTGTTTGGACTGACGAGTGCGAGTTCAGTTTTCATATGTTGAAGGAGAAGTTGACTACTGCTCCTGTTTTGGCTCTACCGTCTGGATCCGGAGGATTTGTGGTGTGCTCCGACGCTTCTCTCGATGATTTGGGATGTGTTCTGATGCAGAACGGGTACGTGATTGCTTATGCGTCTCGATAGTTGAAGCCTCACGAGACGAGGTATCCTGTTCATGATTTGGAGTTGGCTGCGATAGTGTTTGCTTTGAAGATTTGGCGACATTATCTGTATGGTGAAGAATTTGTGGTGTACACCGACCACAAGAGCCTCAAGCATATCTTCACGCAGTCCGATTTGAATATGAGGCAACGACGATGGATGGAATTGCTGAAGGACTTTAACTGTGAGATTCAGTATCAGCCTGGGCGGTTGAACTCAGTAGCAGATGCTTTGAGTAGGAAGACCCAGCCTGCGATGCTTTCGTTTTTGAGTGTCTCTAAAGTCTATGAGCAGTTGAGTACTTCTGGTTGGCGTTTCCAGCCGAGTGATCAGTACTTTATGGTTTCTTCGATTCAAGTAGAACCGCAGATTGTGAGTGACATCAGGGAGGCGCAGAGGACTGATCCGTACATTCATGAGTTGAAGATCAAAGCCCGAAGTGGTCAGTCTGACAATTTCTCTGTTTCTTCGGATGGATGTCTGAGATTTCGAGGGAGATTGGTGGTTCCGAACTTGATCGATTTGAAAGAGACCATTATGAATGAAGCGCATTGTAGTCAGTACAGTGTGCATCCGGGCGAGAGAAAGATATACCATGTCTTGAAACTCACTACTGGTGGGAAGGCATGAAGAGCGACATTTCTGGTTTTGTTGCTAGATGTCTGAATTGCCAGCAGGTCAAGGCTGAGAGAATGAGACCTGGTGGATTGCTATAGAGTTTGGAGGTGCCCCAATGGAATTGGGAGCACATCGCCATGGATTTTGTGACTCACTTACCTCGGTCGAGTAGGGGATGTGATGCGATTTGGGTGGTGATTGATAGACTTTCAAAGTCAGCCCATTTAATTCCCTATGACGTGAGGTGTTCAATGAAGAAAATGGAGAAACTGTATATCGACCATGTGGTTAGATTGCATGGAGTGCCTGTTTTGATAGTGTCTGATAGAGATCCAAGATTCACTTCCTGATTTTGGAAGAGCTTGCAGGCAGCGATGGGTTCGAGATTGGCTATGAGTACAGCCTATCACCCACAGACGGATGGTCAGTCTGAGCGGACTATTCAGACTTTAGAGGATATGTTGCGTGCAGTGGTGATGGATTTCACTGGTGACTGGCAGGATTCGTTATCCTTAGTTGGGTTTTCGTATAATAACAGCTTCCAGGTTACTATCGGGATGGCTCCATTTGAGGCGTTGTATGGTCGAAAATGCAGATCTCCGATTTGTTGGGAAGAAGTTGGTGAGAGACAGCTTTCTACCACTGAGTTTGTGCAGCACATGAAAGATCAGATTGATTTGATTCGGAGTAGAATGAAGGCTGCACAAGATAGATTTACCAGCTATGCTAACCGAAGACGCAGACCTTTGGAGTTTGAGGTTGGTGATCGAGTATTCCTCAAAGTTTCTCCTTTCAAGAGTGTGATGAGATTCATATTTAAAGGTAAATTAGCTCCTAGATTCGTTGGTCCCTTCGAGATCGTTGAGCTGATAGGTCAGTTGGCTTATGATTGAGGCTGCCCGAGGAGTTAGCAGCGATGCATGATGTCTTTCATGTCAATGTTGAGGAAATATGAGCCAGATCCTTCCCATGTTTTGAGGTAACCGCGAAAGTAGAGCTGGATTCTGCCTTGAGTTATGTGAGAGACAGCTTTCTACCACTGAGTTTGTGCAGCACATGAAAGATCAGATTGATTTGATTCGGAGTAGAATGAAGGCTGCACAAGATAGATTTACCAGCTATGCTAACCGAAGACGCAGACCTTTGGAGTTTGAGGTTGGTGATCGAGTATTCCTCAAAGTTTCTCCTTTCAAGAGTGTGATGAGATTCATATTTAAAGGTAAATTAGCTCCTAGATTCGTTGGTCCCTTCGAGATCGTTGAGCTGATAGGTCAGTTGGCTTATAGATTGAGGCTGCCCGAGGAGTTAGCAGCGATGCATGATGTCTTTCATGTCAATGTTGAGGAAATATGAGCCAGATCCTTCCCATGTTTTGAGGACCGACGAAGTAGAGCTGGATTCTGCCTTGAGTTATGTCGAATACCCAGTGCAAATTTTGGATCGGAAGGAGAAACAGCTGAGGAACAAGGTAATTCCGTTGGTGATGGTCCAATGGAGCAAGCATGGTAGAGAAGAAGCAACTTGGGAACCAGAAGAGAAGATGAAGCGTGAGTGGCCGCATCTGTTTCAGTAGATTGTTGTTTTAGATTTTGGTTCTGGTTGTGTTTTCCCTAGTTGATATTTGTTGATTACCCAGTTATCTTGAACTCTTGGGGTTGTATCAGCTAAATTGTTGTTTTGTATCCTATTGTTGGAATGAATTGATTGAATTTTCCCTGAGTTTGCCTTTGATTTCGAGGACGAAATCTCTTAAGGTGGGGAGAATGTGAGGAATCAGATTTTAGATTAGTGATTAATCGAATTGATTTGAGATTAGTCGCATGGATTTTGAAGGTTTTTCGAGAGAAATCTGATCCAATAGAATTCAGACGTTAGAATGTAGCTGTAGCGCTAGCTGGTGAAAGCTGATCAGCAGTTGATGGTGTGGGAGTAAAACGCCGTCGTTTCGTGAAAACCAGCCGTAGCGCTAATGCAAGGAACCAGACGCAGCGCATTTCAGACGTCAACGCGAGTCAACGGTACTGTAGCGAATGAGTGATGCGTCGTCGTTTCGATATGCAGTTGTAGCGCTATCAGCTGTTGCGTTGTGAGAAATTGTGCCAGCTGAATGACCAGCTGTTGGGTTGAAGAACCAGTCGCTGATGATGAAGCGACGTCGTTCTGTTAAGTTGAAACGCAGCGTTTTGAGTGTAACGCTTTGGTTCAGCTGTTGGTTTGAGTGACCAGCTGTTGCTAGTTAGGCGACGTCGTTTTACCTTTGTTAGCGGGAACCCTGTTATGTCGTCGTTTTGAGTTATCTAGCATGACCAGCTGGTGGTTGTTTCGCATGGGATTTGGTATCAGTTGGTGGAGCGCTGTGACGTCGTTTTGATTAGTTGCTACGATGTCGTTTTGGTATTGCTTTGGTATTATGTTGCGACTGGTTGTTGCTGCTGGTTTTGTTGTTGAAGATATGAATACCAGTCGTAAGGTACCTACTGTAGCAACGTCTGAATAATTGAGAACAACAGCTGTTGGATTTGAGAGATAAATATATAGGTGTTGATCGACACTTAAAATTATTCCGAACCCGATATTTCTTATCTCTATCTTCAACCCTCGTTAGCTACTGTTCACCGTGACTTAATTTCCGCCGATTGACGCCGTTCTCCGCCGATGATTTGAGCGATTTTGGTGGTGCTGGAATCCCTGTGACTTGCTCTTTCGATTGTTATCCATTTGAAGCTGTAGAACGACCTTGGAGAAGATCGCGAAGCTGCTGATTTCTTCGTACAGTGGAACCCGATAGTTATTCCGCTAGTTCCAGCTATTGGGTAAGAAATTCCTACGGTTCTAAGATTAGTATTAGATGCTAGTACTTTGTTTAGAAGTAGAACCGAAGATTAGGTTCTTGACCGTAGGAATTGCTACTGAGAAGTTCTGATTCGAACTAGACATGAGTTGATTTGTTGAGTTTCTTTAACAGATTTGAGGATATCAGGTGAAAGCTGGTTTGCTCTGTTGGTATTGCCATGCCTTTGAAATTCTTTTGAGGTAGAATTCAGTCGTTGAAGGTACGAATTGAGCAGTTCGTAACAGCTTTGAGCATGGCTATAATTCGGGTTATGAATTGCTGTTCTGTGTTTACGTGATGCAAGCATGATGAATTGATTGATCATATGTCTTGTTTCATGTACTGTGAATTGTATGCATTTGAATTGAATAGTATGCATTTTGAAATGAATATTGATTGGCATACATGCATACATCTTGAGCCTGATTGACAGATTGATTAATGACCCGATTGAAAGCCACGTTGTGACTGGCCGACTGATGAGTTGTGACTGAAAAGTCCAACGCTATCATCAGAGTGGTGACTACCGGAATCGAGTGTCTACCACCGAGCTGTGATGAGCTGACGGGCTCCGAAGATCATGGACCGATGATTTCCGCGGTTGATACACCGTGCGGGTATAGAGGCTGACTGAGATGATTGCCAATTGATACAATGGTCTAGCTATCCGACCCTTGATAGCCCTCATGCATTTCATAGCATCGATTATGGCATGTTGCATGATTAGCTGTTTTTGATAGCTCTTCGTACTGAGGCTTGACCTTGTATTTGTGTTCCTGCTTTGTGTTGTTTGGGTCTGTGTTACCCATTTGCAGGATCTTCAGGTAACCAAGCTGGACAGAGTGGAGGTTCAGCTGGTCGATCCTCGTTTCCTTGTCCCAGTCTATTTATGATATGTATTGAATCGGGGGATGCCCTGTGTTTTATTGTGTTCGGGGATCTGTATTTTGAATTGAATATTGTTGTTACCTGTTTGTTGGAGTTTGAGTTAACTCTTATTTTGATTATGAATATTTTGAATGATGTTTTAAGTTCAGGCCCAATTATATTTCAAAAATTTTTAAGCCCTATTTTACGCTTCCGTGATTATGTGCTTAATTGTGCTATTATCTTTACGTAATTAGCACAGGGCCTGACAGTAAACCCTAAACCAACAACCACATGCCTACCCTCACGCGTAGCTGCAACCAGCAGCCACTTTGCACAACGGTTCTCCCTGCTCCAGCCACCACTGCCGGAGCCTTTTCGGCTGGACCACCCCTAGGTCCAGACGGTTCTAACGTGACCAACCTTGGCTCAAACCGTGGGCTAACCAGAGAGAAATGGTCGCTGCAAGTGGACGCTCCAGCCATGCTGCACCGTCGCGAACACCTGCTGGTCTTCGCATTCGTTCTCCCTAACTCCGGACACAAATGCCGGAGCCCTTCCGGTTGGACCACCCCCAGATCCAGAAGGTTCTAACGTGACCAACCTTACCTCAAACCATGGACCGACCAGGGAGAACGAACCTATGAAGTGGACGCACCAGCCCAGCGGCGCGATGCGCCCCTCACGACTTCTACAGCATGATGTGGTTCGCTCGACCCTTAGCCACTATCCTCCCTTCATCTAGACCACCATGAGTTCCCTAGGAACCCCTAGAAACGAACCAACACTGTGACACCCGAACCCACGAGAATCACGAATTGGGGTAAATAAAAATTTTCAAATAAAAAGAAGGGCTAAAGGACAATTTGTTATAAGCTGTATTTCTTATAAATTCAAAAGAAATAGAAAATGCGAAGACAATTCTAATAACACTCAAATGCACGCCAACTTCTGGAAACATTTGTGGAAAACAGACTTCATTAATAGCTGCAATTGTGATTTACAACAGCTGATATTCTATATAAATGTACAACTGTTGCAACTGATTTAATACAGTGTTTCTAATACAAATAACATCAACTTAAGACACGAAAAACGCTGGCATTTGACAAACACACACCACCCAGCAGCTGATTCAAGTTTCACCTTCTGTTCGTTCTCCAGCTGT
>KV012830.1:27831-43902 GCA_001598015.1 Dorcoceras hygrometricum
GGTCCGTGTTGCACTTTGATCAAAATGACTTCTGATATCAGTTTTAGCATATAGCTCTATGAAAGGGCAGCCGACATCTGGACGACTACTCACCCTTCTCGTTGGTGACCATCAGTCGACTATGCCATAGTCTTAAAATAAATTTTTGTTCCTTTAACATCTTTCGTAAAACTTTCTTTCTTAAAATCCTCGGGTTCCATCATTTAAAACTTTCGCTTCCATTTTCAAAACTTTACTGAGTATCGAGTTTGACTTTGGAAACATAACATCGACATGAGACCAGTCGGAAGAGAAACCAGTCGCAAAGAATAGGAACGAGTTGAAAGAATAATATCAGCTGCAATAAAACCAGCTACAAGACCCTTTTACTCAAAACATCCGTTTTAAATGAAACGACGTCGTTAGTGCATCAACCAGCCGTAAGGAAAAATGTTAAACAACCAGTCGCACGAAAAAGCGCTAACATCTATAAAAACAGACGCAATGAACAGTACCAGTCGCAAAACTAATACCAGCTGCAATGAACAGTACCAGTCGCAAAACTAATACCAACTGCAATGAACAGTATCAGTCGCAAGACTAATACCAGCTACAATGAACAGTACCTATCTGCTGACAGCTATAACTTAAGAAAAAGACGTCGCCAAGTTGAACCAGTCGCAAGGAATAGTACTTTTAGAAGTGAACGATGTATCTGCTGGTATGTATCAAGGGAATGCAACTGCTGAATTGAACAGTGAAACTACTGATTGTACGAAAACAACGCAACTGCTGAAATATTATAATGGAATGCAGCTGCAGGAATTTGACTTGATAATTGTAATATCAAAACAACAACTATGCTATCAGCCGTTGCCTTTCAAACCAGACTTCATACTGATTCAACTAGCAACTACCAATTACACAGTTATCAAATTTTGATATTACAACTATTGAAAGAAGAACATTCACAAACATTCTGGGAATAAACTTGAATCCTCAGTACTTTAAAACATCATAAACTTTCTGGAAAACATTTGGAAGCATCAAAACATCAATTTGAACCCATCATTCTTTCCTTTTCATGCATAATTCATTTCAAACATGAACTATAAACATACTGTAACACATATAAGCAAAAGAATCAGAAACATAAATATATGCTTCAAATGGTGAGTCAAAAATCAGCTTTTACTTGTCTTAAACGAAGCTTTGCAACAGCACCCAATTCCTGCAGAATTCTTCTCCTTAAGCAACGCACGAACTTCTCTGGAAAATATTTTGAAGACCACCGAAGGTTTTCTTTGCAAATGTTAAAGATCTTGCTTTCAAAACAGGTTTTAATATGAAAGGGATTAGTGGCAAGCTACTTGTGAAATCAAGCATGATACACTTATAAAATTTAGTAAAATTCCCTTCATCTTATTTTAATTTGTAAAACACCAAACCTTTTTCAAAAGAAATCATTTGTCCTTCTTAAAAATACTTCCAATCAATTTAAAACCAGCTCATGTATCGCTCTTGGAGTCATCTGCTGGAACCAGCCGCGACGCATCTTATGTTCTGAAATCAATGAATCAGCAAATACATAACATTTAAAATTGCCATTTTGGCCCATGAGATTAATAAAATGCATAAATATGGTCCTATGGATTTTGGAGCGTTACAAACACCCCTGGAAATTGCCATGACCTAAGCCTCAAGACAAGAAAGCGTAACATATCAAAAACCATGAGTCTCATGCATGAACTATGAACATAGAGGTAAAGATCCTAAATATTCACATAAGAGTCATGAAAAACCTTTATAAAACAGTGTATTATGATCTAAATGGTGAGAAAAGAAGAATACAACATGCCTTGATCGAAGAAAGGAGTAGAGATACGCGTTACCGGAGCGGAGGACAATAGATTAGACCAAGCACCTTTGAGTTCTCACCAAGGATCTGAAAATTCGACCACCTAGGGGGAGGAGGAGGCTGAAGTCGGCTGATGGAGGTGAGGGCTAGGTTATTTTCGAGTTAGGGGGGAAGGTGAGTGAATGAGGTGTGTACAAAAGACCCCTCCAACTTGTTTTAATTAAAATAAAAGGCTTAATCCCAAAACTAACCCTCCTATAATTAAAAATGCTTAAAAATACTTAAAGTTCAGACTTCAAGCCTCTAATTTTCGTAATATAAGGTCTCTCAATTTTAAAAGTGTAGTAAAATTCATAAAAATATCCCGTATAGGCGAAAAACGGGTCCCCCTCGATAACTGTGCATAAAATCTCATTTTTTTTGGAAATGGTGCATAAAATAATAAATTTTTCTTAAAATATGTCTAAGGGCTAAAAAATTTAAAACATTTTCAATTTGATCGTCTCCGATCTCGTCCCCGCTTACGGGAACTCAAACAGTACCGTAAAATGACATACACAAAGTAAGGCGTAAAATCATCATATAATCACATAACATGACATGCAATCATACTTACATAAAGTTTTCCCCCTATTCATGCACTCAATTTACGTAATTAGGTTTTTTGGGCGTTACAAGGTATTTCTATGAATCCCGGTAAAGTTGAGGCAGTTGTTAACTGGGAGCATCCCAAGAATATTTATGAGATTCATAGTTTCTCGGGTCTGGCTGGCTATTATCATCACTTTATAGCGGGATTCTCTAGTATATCGAAGTCTATGACGCAGTTGACTCAGAAACAAGAGATTTGTTTGGACTGAGCAGTGTGAGAACAGCTTTTTGTGCTTAAAGAGAAGCTAACTTCTGCGCCTGTGTTAGCTTTGTCGTCTGGTTCAGGTGGTTTTGTTGTTTGTTGGGATGCTTCGTTGAATGTATTGGGTTGTGTGTTGATGCAAAATGGTCGAGTTATTGCGTATGCCTCTCGTCAATTGAAACCGCATGAGACTCGGTACCCAGTTCATGATTTGGAGTTGGCAGTAGTGGTCTTTGCTTTGAAGATTTGGCGCCACTATCTATATGGCAAGCAGTTTGTGGTGTATTCAGACCACAAGAGCCTTCAGTATCTGTTTTCTTAGTCAGATTTGAACATGAGACAGCGTAGATGGATGGAGCTGTTTAAGGATTTTGATTGTGAGATCCAATATCAGCCAGGGAAAGTGAATGTAGGTGCTGATGCATTGAGCAGAAAGGCTCAAGTTGCGATACTAGCTTCGTTGCAAATTTCGAAGGTCCATGAGCATCTAAACACTACTGGTTTGCGATTTTACTCAGGTGAGGATTATGTTGTGGTGTCTTCTTTCCAAGTTGAGCCACATATTGTTGCGAGCATTAGAGCAGTTTAGAGTAACGAGTCAGATTTGAACATGAGACAGCGTAGATGGATGGAGCTGTTTAAGGATTTTGATTGTGAGATCCAATATCAGCCAGGGAAAGTGAATGTAGGTGCTGATGCATTGAGCAGAAAGGCTCAAGTTGCGATACTAGCTTCGTTGCAAATTTCGAAGGTCCATGAGCATCTAAACACTACTGGTTTGCGATTTTACTCAGGTGAGGATTATGTTGTGGTGTCTTCTTTCCAAGTTGAGCCACATATTGTTGCGAGCATTAGAGCAGTTTAGAGAACAGATCCATCTATCCATGAGTTAAAGCTGAAGGTTAGAGCTGGACAGTTGGAGGATTACACTGTCTCGTCTGATGGTTGTTTGAGGTTTCTTGGCAGGTTAGTTGTGCCAAATCTGATCGACTTGAAGGAGGAGATCTTGAGAGAAGCTCACTGTAGTAAACATAGTGTTCTTCCTGGTTCAAGGAAGATGTACAATGCCTTGAAGCAGCATTACTGGTGTGCAGGTTTAAAGATTGAGGTTGCTGATTTTGTAGCCCGTTGTCTGAATTGTCAGCAAGTTAAGGCCGAGAGGATGAGACCTGGTGGTCTATTGCAGAGTTTGGAGATTCCCCAATGGAATTTGGAGCACATAGCAATGGATCTTGTGACACAATTTCCTCGTTCCAGTCGAGGATGTGATGCTGTGTGGGTTGTTATTGATAGGTTGTCGAAGTCTGCTCATTTCATTCCCTAAAGTATGACCTATTCTTTGAATAAGATGGCAAAACTATACATAGATTTCCTGGTGCGATTGCATGATGTGCCTGTTTCTATCGTTTCGGATCGTGATCCGAGGTTTACCTCCAGGTTTTGGAAGAATTTGCAAACAGCTTTGGGCACCAGATTGGCTATGATCACAGCATATCATCCCCAAACAGATGGCCAATCTGAGAGGACTATCCAGATTTTGGAGGATATATTGAGAGCTGTTGTTATGGATTTTAGTGGTAGCTGGAAAGATTCGTTGTCTTCGGTTGAGTTTTCGTATAACAACAGCTACCAGGTCACGATTGGTATTGCACCATTTGAAGCTTTGTATGGTAGAAAGTGTAGATCGCCTGTGTGATGGGAAGAAGTGAGGGAGAATCAGCTGTCTCCTCCATAATTTGTGCAGCAGATGAGAGATCAGGTGGATCTGATTCGCCAGTGAATGAAAGCTGCACAAGATCGCCTAGCCAGTTATGCGAACAAGAGGAGTAGACCTTTAGAGTTTCAGGTTGGAGATCTGTTTTTCCTGAAAGTTTCTCCTTTTCGCAGTGTTATGGGATTTGGTCTCAAGGGAAAGTTAGCGCCTCGTTATGTTGGACGTATGAGGTTGTTGAGAGGATTGGTCCTTTGGCTTATCGGTTATTGTTGCCGCCAGATCTTTCTTCCTTACATGATTTTTTTCATGTGTCTATGTTGAGGAAGTATGAGTTAGATCCGTCGCATGTGCTAAGAACTGACGAGGTGGAGCTGGATCGAACTCTGAGTTATGTTGAGTATCCCTTGCAGATTTTGGATAGAGAAGAGAAACAGCTGAGGAATAAGACCATTCCTTTGGTGATGGTCCACTGGAGCAAACATGGTAGAGAAGAAGCTACGTGGGAGCTGGAAGAGAAAATGCAACGAGAAAATGGCCACATATGTTTGAATAGATGTTGCATTTGTTTCCAGTAGCTAGTTTTGATTGTGTTCTTTGTTCCAGTTATCTTTAACTCTCGATTAGTAGCCTCCTGTTTCCTGTTAGAGGTTGCTGAGTGTTTTGTGCATAGCGTGGCTATTCATTTTTGGAGTATTCTGTTGAGTGCTGGTTTTGTGTTGATGTTTTAGTTCAATTCTGGAGTTGCTGTTTGATTTTGAGGACGAAATCTTATTTTAGTGGGGGAGGAATGTGAGACCTGAAAGTTTATTGGATTAATTGATTCAATTAATCGGGTTTAGCATAGACCAGATTTGGCTTGAACAGATCTGGGATGAGCCAGCTTTAAGCTGGTATGCTTGGTGAAGCTATCGGGTCCGAATTGGTGTTTAGAGCAGCTCTGGGAAGTTAGAAATTCTGCGAAGTAGGAATCAGACTTGAGTCAACCGTATTCAGATCCTGTAATCAAATCAGGTAGTCGCGTGTTATTCTGAGTCGCGTTAGTTTGATTTGTTGCGTGGATCGGTCCTATTTGTGGTTTTGGAGTAGACCGGTGTGGTTCGTGGATTTCAGATCTGGCTAGGTTGAATGTGTGAGATCTGGTATTTTGGATCTGGTTCCGATGCGATGTCGTTTTCGATGACGTCACTATGGACGCGATGCGGCGCCGTTTAGTGATTCAGATTTGAGGATTAGCAGATGATGTGTATCTATTGGGTAAGCGGACTTCGGTCGACATAGCGGGATCTGTTGGACTGTCTGTGCGATGTCTTTTGGATAAGTTCCAAATCTGTTTAGCGTATAGTCCAGATCTGGAGTGTTACTCAGTCTGAGTTGGGAACAACTTTGAGCAGTTTTGTCGGTGGCTGGTGTTCGTCATATTTGGGGAACTTAAGTTATATTATAGAAGACTTTGACTGGTTTCGCGAGATTCTCTCCTGACACTTAGAAATATTTCTTGATAGATAATGATGTCGCGATACCCTAGCTACTGTTCACTATAGCTCATCTTCTCCTATTGACCACGATAGACAGCTCCGACGGATGCAATGGTTGTAGCACTGGACTCCTCTTGCTAAGGCGCTTCGTTCTATACCACTTTCGCAGGCTTGGGTTTAGCTGGAAGAAGATCGCGAAGGAAGCTATTCTATGTAGTCTGTTAGCATAAGCGCGGAATTGCTTCGAGCTTTCAGGTAGCTCGTTGGGTAAGTTATAGTTTCCTACTTCGTGCTTTGTTTAGAGTTGTTGGTTGAGTTAGAAAAGTAGAGCAGAGCTGGTGGAGCTTGTAGTTCCCAGTTCGTAGCTTTGAGCTTTTCGTCCCTGATTTAGCGTTGTGTGGTTGATTAACAGGTTTCAGATCTGTGTGCTCGGGACTTTGTTTGTGTTAATTATAGCTCAGGACTGAGGTACAGATGTGAGCTTGTTTTACAGCGTTGAACATGGCATGGATTTTATGTGAGCTGTTGTGTTGCTTCTGTGTTGCTATTGCTTACTGATCTGCTATGCTGTGTATGCTATTAGTTGGTTGTTGCATTCTGTTGCCTGGGCATACACTCATTACTCATGTTGAGCTCAGATCTTGTTTAGCCATGCTTTGTTATCTTGATCCGTGTGTACCAGGATGCCTGTTGGAGGACGAGCGGGTAACTCTCGTATACCTCATCTCCCTGCTGGGATCTGTTAGCACTATGAGCGGAGTGGGTAGCTCCCACATCTCATGAGCTATGCAACAGCAGGTTGAGTGAATTGTTGTGCATCTGGTACCGTGTGCTGAGCCGAGTGGGTAGCTCCCATATACTCACACACATGTGGCCACTATCCTTGCAGTGATCTGTTATCAGTTGTTGAGTTGTTTCTTAAGATCCTTTGGCTCCCTGCCTTCGGTTGTAGCTTTGTCTCATGCATAGCATTCGCATTTTCTCTATTGCTATTTAACTTCTATTTTCAGTTGCTCTCCGTACTGGGGTTTGACCCATGTCCCTCTGGGGCTTGTCTTGTTTTCCTGTGTGTGTTTTCAGGTTACCATGGTTTCACCGCTGGTCGTGGATCTGATCCAGCTAGTAGTGCCCCAAGAGATGGATAGAGTGTCCCAGTTATATTTATTATGTATTTAAATTTGGGAGTCACTCTATGTTGTATGCTAGCTGTGTTGTAGTTGGTTTTCTAGTGTTGTAAAACCATTATTCTGAATAACATTGTATTTTAAATTATGTTTTTAAAGTCAGGCCAAAAAGCGAAAATTTAGCCACAATTTTATTGCTTCCGCTATTGTGTTTATGTGGTTTTACTCTGTTTGAGCACGAGGCCTGACAATTTGGCTAGCTGCGCATCTACTTTAACATCCCTATGATCTAACGTGTTCCATGAAGTAAATGAGAGACTTTATATTGATCATGTGGTGAGACTAGGGATACTAGTGTCGATGTATCAGACAGAGATCCTAGGTTTACTTCTCGATTTGGGAAAAGCATGCAAGCAGTGTTAGGATCGAGGTTGGCCATGAGTACTGCTTATCACCCTCAAACAGATGGCCAATCAGAGAGAACCATTCAAACGCTTGAGGATATGTTTCGAGCTATAGTTATGGATTTTAGTGGAAGTTGGCAGGATTCTTTATCTTTGGTGGATATTTTCTTATAGCAATAGTTATCAAGTGACTATTGCAATGAAACCATTTGAAGCATTGTATGGTAGGAAGTGCAGATCGCTTATATGTTGGGAGGAATTTGGGGAAAGGAAGTTGTCAAACACCCGAATTTGTACATTAGATGAGAGATCAAGTTGATCTAATCCGAAAGAGAATTAAAGCAGTACAAGATCGTCAAGTCAGCTATGCAAATAAAAGACATAGACCTTTGGAGTTTTCGAATTATCGAGTCATTTTGAGAGTTTATCCTTTCGGAAATGTTATGAGATTTGGACTTAAGGGTAAGTTAGCTCATCGCTACATTGGACAGTATAAGATTGTAGAACGGATCGGCTCCTTAGCGTATCTTTTGCACTTTTTGTCCTAGATTTCTTCGATGCATAATGTATATCATGTATCCATGATGCGGGAATATGAGCCGGATCCTTCCCATGTATTGCGAACTGATGGGGTTTAGTTAGATCATACCTTGAGTTATGTTGAACATCCATGCAGATTTGGGTAGAAAGGAGATCCAGCTGAAGATCAAGACCATTCCCTTGGTGATGGTTTATTGGAACAAACATGGAAGATAAGAAGCTACATGGGAGTTAGAAGCAAGGATGCGACAGGAGTGGCCTCATCTGTTTGAGCATGCATCGGTTTACTCCATGTACTCTGGTTACTCCATATGATTTGGTTAGTGATTGCTGCTGTTTTATGGTTTTGTGAAGCTGTTAGTTGATTGTTATTCTTTGGAGTTTTTGAGTTGCTGGTTTCAGTTGTTTGCTGGTGGTTTGTGTTATGATTTCAAGGACAAATCATTTTCTTGGTGGGGGAGGAATGTGAGGTTCTGTAATTAAGTTGAATTTAAACAGTTTTAGAATGGATCGGTTCGGGTGCGAGCTGATCTAAAGTATTGTGCTCGTGAGTAGAGCTAAGATGATCTGATAGCCCCGTGCTGTTTGAGTAGCTCTAAGCCGATCTGATGGCCTCGTTCTGATCTATTGACACTAAGATGATGTTGCAAGTTGGAGTCAGCTTAGAGTAAGATTGGATGTCCCGAGATGAGTATCAGCTTGGATCTAGTGCTGATATGAAATTACTGTAGATCATATCGGGAGAGCTTAAGTTATAAACTAATTTTTTGACCAAGTGTTAGACATTTTTTAACCATAAGACATATGGTATACCCTTGAGAGCCTGAGCTGATACCTTTCACGAAACTCTAGTTAATGTTCACTCAACCCTTATCTTTTACGACAACAAGAGGTACACAGCTCAGCTTGGAGCAAGGTTGGTACTGTTGGAATCCATTTTCCAATCCCGCTTTTCCGTACCAATCCTGAGGCCGGTGCTTGGCCGGAGAAGGGAGCGCGACGATAGCCTAAGCGTGCTGATTTTCGCTCTTTCCGATCGATTTACTCTTTAATGCACGTAACGGCGACTTGTAAGTGTTATTATTCGATCATAGCTTCGTTTAGGACCGATGTTGTTTATTTTGGCTTTCTGCATGTATTGTGAGCGTGTAAGCTTTGCATGTCTTTGTAAGCAGTTTTAAAAGAACCAGTATCTATATTTTGAGTGTTTGAATATTTTTACTCGTTATTTTTGTATCAGGTCCAAGAGAAAAATTTTAATCCTTGGTAGGAGCACCGGGCCTGACACTGGTGCAACTTTTTATGAACCAACATAACCTTCCATTCACGATTCAACCTTTCATAAAGGAGTGTAATCTTCTTATGCCTGAGAATCAAACAAACTACATTCCATTATATATCTATATATATATATATATAAACAGTTTTTGGTGCAGTGAGTCTTGCTTTGGGGACCACCTTACCTAGGTTTTGTCTACTGCTTAGATTTGTTTACAAATAATTAGTTTCTAGTAGTTTATGCTCTCAAATCAATTCTGCTGCTGGATCTTTCTATTACATCCATTTTTTCTTGACCTTCGCTTCTCATGTGATCATTTCCATCCATATTATGATTTATTATTCAGCTTTTCCTGAACTATATTTCATCAATTACAAAAATCATGATGAGTTATTATCATTTTGGCTAATTCTTTAGGCTAGAGCGATAATGAAGTGGTTTATTATTCTCCAAGCTTCATAACTTACAATCGGATTTTTTTTCATGCACTTTAGCCGTGCAAATTTCACAAACTGTTTTTGAATTTCAATTGGACAAAAACTTCAATATCTCTCATATTCCATTGCTTTGTGGTTCCCTGAGCTTGAGAAGACAACACTCGCACATGTAGCTTCTACGCATTGTGGGTACCGTGTCGTGGAGGTCTGAGATCAACATTTATATTTGTACAGATTTTATAGTAAAGTTAATAAGCAAATACCTCTCAAATATCTGTTGTCAGATTCAATTCACTGCCTTTCTAGAGTAAATTTTCCATTTTTGGATTGAGTAAATTATTGAGCTATGTATGTGAAGATAGAATAGAGGAAATGCTAATTGGTAAAGTAAATTGTGCTTCATCATTAATGTTTTGCTCTTTCCTCTCCCTATTGTTTCTTCAGAGTGTATACTCACATCGAGCAGCATGCGATGCTCAACTACTCGAACTTTATAATATGCAATATGTGCTTTTTTCTGAGATATCTGTGTGAGGAACAAATCAATATGATCTTGCAACAGCGTTGGTGCGAGCTTGATAAAAAATCAAACTGGGGAAGGAGCGGAGATGTAACGAACATCTGGGGCAACATCTGAAGATAACAAGGAAGGTCAATCTTCCTGGTTCCCTTCAGCAGTACAGGAGCAATCTTCAGTGTCTGAGAAATGTCAGACAAATCTTATGAGAGATCTCTAGTTTAGCTTTGCAAGTACAAAATCTCGTTGATTAATGATGGAATTGGGAGTTTGATAAACTTCACTCCTCCTCCAGCGTATTGCAATATGATACCACCATTATCTTCCACCTTGGGACCCGAGAAAAGAGCTTCTCTTGGGTGATAACAGTAGTAACAATGCTTCCCACTTCCCCCGAGGACCCGATCATGAGGAACTCACAGTAGCATGAACTGCTCAACTAGTGGCTGAAAATGGAAAAGTTCCTAGAGCGAAGACTAAAGGACGATCATCCCTAGCTACACGGACCCTTTGCGAAAAGAGGCTGACGACACTGGAACATCGTTCAACAACAAAACACGTTAAACTTAGGTCAGTTCTCATTTTGTTTTGCAAATACTTTACTTAAAGAAAGATTGTCATTTGGTACAAATCGACTCGATCAAAAGATGCTTTTTCTGTATACATCCAACGACTCGAGTTACATCCTCATCTGAATATTGTTGAGTAAATTTATAAGATCGACCAGCTTGGCACTACAAAGCCCAACGCTCGTTGGCACCAAGTTCGACATGCTCGAGAATCTTGAGAATCTATTATCTCGACCTGCTCGAGAATCTGTCCTCTCGACCTACTCGAGAATCTATTTTCTCGACCTTCTCGGGAATCTATCCTCTCGACCTGCTCAAGAATATGTCATCTTGACCTACTCGGTAATATGTCATTGACCTGCTCGGGAATATTTTATTTCGACCTGCTTGGGAATCTGTTATCCCGACCAGCTCGGCTATATGTAAGTCCAACCAGGTTCACAATCTGTTATCTGACCTTCTCGTCAATCCATAATACCAAATTCTCATCGGAAGCACCTCGGATAGCAGCTCTACCTGAGTGAATCAGGCCGATCAGCTCGGTCTCATAATCCCAAATCTCATTGGCACAAAACTCGACCAGATCGGCACCATAAGCCAAACTCTCCTTGGTGCAAATCCCAACCAACTCGACGCACTAAGACCAACTCTTGTTGGTACAAAGCTCGAACAATTTGGTACCATAAGCCCAACTGCCATTGGCACGAAGCCCAACCAGCTCAGTGCACTAAGCCCAACTCTCGTTGGCACAAAGCACGACTAGCTCGGTGTACTAAGCCCTACCTTCTCGACATGAAATTTCCATTTCTTTTCTCGGATAGCAACTCTATCCAAATACGATCAATAAACCGACCAGCTCGGTACAACAGGTCCTCTTCAATCAACAATAGCTCGGTAAAGAGTTTCTTTGACCACTTATACCCTAAGCTAGTTCGGACATCTCGTTGGGTTGAAACTCAACTTGATTGCGAGCAAAGATTGACCTGATCAATGACTTGCTCAACTCGGGTATCATTTTCTCATACTTGTGATTTTTTGATACGTCACTTTTAAGAAAACTCGAGCTGTCTCAAAAATTCTACTCGCACTTAATAGCTTTTGGCTCGAGCTGGTTCAACATGATTGTTTCAATGTCGTGGTTCTGAAAAATGCGTATGTATGAATTATTCCATTACAAACTTAGTTATTTACAAAGGAAAGTTTCACTCAGCTGATCATTCACGTCAGTGCTGGAGATAAACAAACAGGACTGAAATAAAACTACATTTCATTAACCTCAATTCATTACAAGCAAAGAAACAGATTAAGTACAAACATCAGGATACGGGGCGGGGGGGGGGCTCGCCTCTGGGCCCGATATGTCCTCCTCAACCATCTCACCCTCCTCTAGCATATCCTTCAATGCTTGCACCACATCGAAGAACAGAGCTGTGTGCTCATCTTCAGAATAGCGATTAGCCCAAGCCAGACATCCATTCAATCCATGCTCGAAGTAGACGGAGGCCTTTTCTGAACATAGGGTCTCGAACTCCTCAGACTTCAGGAACTTTTCTTTTGAGCTACCAAGAAGTCTCCACCTCTCTTTCTAACCTCTTAACCTCATCCTAGATACCCTTGTTCTCCTCCTCAAAATGTTGAGCTCAGGATTCAGAAGACTGTGCACGGGCCTCAGATGATTGCATTTGAGCTCAGGTCGCATCTATCTCAAGTAACAACGACTTCTTCTCCTCGTCTCTCTGGGCTCGCATCTCCTCGAGCTGTCTCATCAACTAATTATTGCGATTGAGCACCCCATCCATAGAATGTCTGGTCATGAAAATATAGTTGTGTGCTCCGGTGAGGCGGTTGGCTGCTTCACCACTCCATACTAAGGCCTAAATAGGCAAAAAAGTTAGCGTAAGATTGGAATAAGCAGATGCTAATTCTTAGGTTGATACATACCTGCATAAAGTAGAGAATTGCGGCTTCAAGGACTTCGAGGTCAGGAGTTCTCCACACCAGATCGAATTCATTAGTCTGGACCATGTGGCGAATGAACTCCAGCGAGAGGGTGCCCCAGGGTGCAGCCACGAAAGAAATCTAAGAGATATCAAGAGCCATAGGAGAAGCATCGGTGGACTGTCGCTCGGGGATCTCTTCCGCTGAGCCTATCGGCTCGCTCGTCGGAGTCTCAAGAACTACTACTATTTAATCGCAGAGGCCTTCCCCTTCCCCTTGCTCGATGGGCGATGGGAGCTCGAGGTTCCTTCCGGCTTAGTCTTCCTCTCCTTCAGAGATCTCATCATCTTGGCTTCCCCATCCTATCTTTTGCACAGTCAAAACATTAGTTAAGAGATCAGAACTAATAAAACAAATGCAAAAGACAATTGAGTTACCTAAGTTCCTGACCAATTTGACCTTTAAGTGGCACAGGAGGTCTTCCTTGACTAACTCCCGCACGTTGAAACACTTTGTGCTCATTGTAGCCAGGAAGTTTCTAAGGTCGGGGGCTTGCTCGGGCGTCGAGGGTGAGAACGTAGAGGTGTAGTCAGGCCAGGACATGTCGCAGCCCCAAGGACTCCCGCTCCTAACGTGATTATTAACAAAAACGTACCTACTCAGCCATCCCTTGTAGGAGCTCGGTTTCCCTCTCCTATAAACCCGAGCTCTTCTTATTTGAAATATAAAACTTTTCAGGCCCTAACCTCATGACATGGGTCAGCTGCATCAGAGTGTAACTCGGAAGAGGAACCTCAAAATAGCTAAGAAAAAAATACCTAAATACATGAGATAACTATACGAGTTCGGAGCCAGCTAGCTAGGGCTGACCCTAGGATACGTACATAACTCTACAATAAACCTCGTGATTGGAAATCGGAGACCCATATCTACCTGATTAATGTAAAAGGTGTGGAAGCCCGTAGGAGGACAGCGAGCTCGGTCACCTACATCGGGAATGATAACCTCATATCTAGTGTTCATCCTCTATTTTTCTCTAATTTGAGGAATATCTGATTCTCTAAGGGTCGAGGATTTTCTTTCATACCATGTACACCTCGATGAGGATCCTCTTCTCGATCTATTCTACCTAACCTAGCACTATAGACATCCTGTGTCATGCCCAGTGCTCTTAATCAGAGATTAAACACATAAAAACACGGAAGCTTAAAAAGTGGATAAAATTTTTCTTTTAACCTGACTGAAAAATATATCGTTCAAAATAAGTTCATACTCAAAATATGGACTTTAACTCAAAAGTCAGCAGAAACAAACCACAATCAGAATATACACATGAAACTCCAATCGAATCAACAACAACAAATACACGGGGCATCCCCTGGTAATGACTCGATACTACATATATATAAATAATTGGGAGCTCAACGCCTGGGACTCCACCAGCTGAATCAACACCTTGACCATCTGATTATCTGCAAAGGCCTGCAATGGCCAACACACGGCCAAAGCAGCCCCAAGGAAAAATAAACGAGGTCAAAACCTTAGAACGAAGAGCAACTCATACAACTAATCAAATCAAGCATGAAACATGTTATGTCGTGCAATGCATGAGGCTATCAAGAGATCTCAGGAATCAAAGACAGTGAAGACTCATCATCTGTCTAATCAATAAATCAGTGGCCACATTGCATGTGGAATTATGGGTACTACCCATGCCCTTCACATGCAGCACCAGCAGCATGCAATCTCATCGCTCAACCCAACTGGTGCCATTCATTCTTGCTGAGAGGTGGGAGTTACCCAAGTGAACCTCATGGAAACAACACAAATCTCAGCAGGGAGTCGAGGATACGGGATCCAGCCGACACTTCAATCATTTCATTTTCAAATATCAGCATGCTGGTACTAAACATTAATTGGTTTCAAAAGATTCAGGCTCAATATGATATGCATTTATGCAATGCAAATATCATCATGAACAGTATGCAATATCTCAAAATCAGTAAAAACAGACAGTTATATATATCACACGCAGGTAAAAACAGCACAACTCGGCTATACTATGCGACAGAAGGTTGGGCGACTCTGCTCAAAACAACAAATACAGCAGCATACTACTCATCTCATGCAATCAATCATGCATAACATCTTAGAAATCATCATCTAAGGCACGGCTAAGAAACCTCTACATACCGCCAGCTCATAACATCTTAGATCACAAAGCATATACACGACAAAGCTAAGGTAAACTCAACCTACAGCCACCATGCTCACATGCTTATCTCAAGCTGTAAATTCAAGCTCAAATCATACCTTTACTCAATTCTTACCATAGATCTTCAATCCAAGCTCACGGCTGAAACAGCAAGCTCGTTGCCCAAATCCTAGCTCTCGGCCAACAGCTCGGGGCCACCAACTTAGGTCACAAAAATCGAGAGAGCTACGGATCTGCAAAACATCTGCAGGAATCAACACAGATTCATGCTCACACTATCAGGCCTCGTGCACAAACACAAAGTTTAACCATGCAAACAATAGCGGAAGCATTTAAAATAGCGGCTAAAATTTTCGCTTTTGGCCTGACTGATAAAAACATAATTTAAAATAATACAATACTCAAAATATCCCAGTTGAATAAATTACACAAGATTAAAAGTTATAGTACAATAGTACTGTTGGGATGTCGATCCGGATCCGCACCCCGGCAGGCAGCGGAAGAACAAATAATTTTTACCGGGATGCGATCAATACGAGTAATCAAACAAATCTACGTATCAACATACATAGGGTGTTTAGCAAGTCACCTGTCTGGCACTTGTGCCTGGCTCCAACCGGTGTTTCAAGAACCCGGCGCTTCTCGGTTGATTGCGGTAGATTCGTCAATCCGGTCCACGACCAGACTCGAGGCTCCTTCGTCAGACTGCACTAGAAGTCCTGACGAGATCAGCACGATCGGATTCTCCATGTCGAACTGGCCGGAACAAATTTTCCGACGACGATCGGCGACGGCGGCGGCGGCGCAAGGGCGGCGGTGGCGGCGTGAGTGGAGAGGAGGGGAGGGCGGCTATGCTTAGGGTTTTTTGTCTAGGGTCTTGTGATTATAATGATCATTATCAAGTCTCTTAAGTCTAGACATATATAGACTTAAAATTGGACTTGGGCCGGTCCAACGGGCCCGAGTCCAAATGACGATATAAATCGCTGCGACTTCATCGTAACTCCGATCGCCGATCAGATCGGACCGATCGACTCAGTTTCCAAAACTGAATGTTATGATGTGAAAAACAATTTTTCAGATCATCAAACCCTAAATAGCAAAATGACCGTTTTGCCACTCAACAGAGTCAAATCCCGGTTTGACCCCTGTTGACTTTTAGGAAGTCG
>KV012830.1:56004-73347 GCA_001598015.1 Dorcoceras hygrometricum
TATCCTCATTTTGACGGCCCAATCGACTAGGAACATGTTCAGAATACACAGCGACTATTAGATGTGTTTCATGATAGCCGTCATACCCACTATCACATCTAACATACGCTTTAGTGTAATCTAGGTCTTTACTCAACACAATTGTAAATTTGACGGCCCAATCGACTAGGAACATGTTCAGAATACACAGCGACTATTAGATGTGTTTCATGATAGCCGTCATACCCACTATCACATCTAACATACGCTTTAGTGTAATCTAGGTCTTTACTCAACACAATTGTAAATCATTACACACATAATGAAAGTAAAGAATGCCACATAAAAGAATGCGAATATCATATATAAAGATCGTTTGTACAAGAGTCAATGAAAAAACTCACACGCCACAAGTTGGCTAGTTGGGCATCTACTCTAACAAGTACAGCATGCATCGAGCACCAATCAACAACACTACAACTGAATACAATAAAGCACAGGGCATCCCCCGGCTAACAGCACTGATACATATATGCTATATGCTAACTGGGATACTCTAACCACCTCCTGGGCCACCTCCAGCTGGGTCAACTCCACGACAAGCTGAGTAACCATGATAACTTGAGAACACACACAGGCGAACAACACCAGAGGGACAGAGGGTCAAACCCCAGTACGGAAAGCAACATAAAACAGCTAATGGAAAGCAACAAGTAATATGCAAATGCTATGCATGAGAACAAGGCTACAACAGAAAGCAGAGAGCCAAAGGATCTCAACAGCTGATCAACAAACGAATCAGATCAACTGAACAACAGTGGCCGTGGGGTGTGTGAGTATATGGGAGCTACCCACTCGTCTCAACACACGGCACCAGATGCAGAACATAGCTCAACCTGCTGTTGCCCAACTCATGAGATGTGGGAGCTACCCACTCCGCTCATAGTGGCTAACAGATCCCAGCAGGGAGATGAGGTATACGGGAGTTACCCGCTCGTCCTCAAAACAAGCATCCTGGTACGCACAGATCAAGATAACAAGGCGTGACTAAACAAGATCTGAATGAAACATGAATAATGCGTGTATGCAATAACAGCTTGCATATAAAACACAATATAAGGAATCAATACAGCGCCGAAGTTTACACAGCAGCAAGCGTAATCACCCATGATCAATCCAATGCTGTAAAACAAGCTCACATCCGTACCTCAGTCCTGAGCTACAATTACCACAACGAAGTCCCAAGCAACAGAGATCTGAAAACCTGCTAAGCAAACAACAACACTAACTCAGAGACGCAAAGCACAGAACTCACAACCGGGAGCTACAAGATCAACCTGCTCCATCCTACCCTACGGGTTCAACAGACAGCTTTAACCAAAGCACTAGGGTAGAAACTAACACTTACCCAACGAGCTACCTGAACGGCAGGAGAAATCCGATGCCTACGCTAACAGACTACAGAATGGAGATGTCTTCGCAAACATCTCCAATCTTGACGCAAGCTTCCAAAAGCTGTACCAAACAAAGCGTCTTAGCAAGAGGAGTCCAACGCTACCACTCTCGCTTCAGTCGGAGCTGTCTACCGTCGGAAATCGGAGAAGATAAGGTTCGGTGAATAGTAACTAGGGTATCGCGACAGGATTCGCTATCGGGAAATATTTCTAAGTGTCGAATCTTGATAATAAAGAACAAAGGCAAAGTCCTCTAATAAATACAACTCAAATCTGATCAAATCAGATGAACAGCAGCCACCGACAATCTCGGGGTTTACAGCTGAATTTCTCGCTCGGATCTGAATCTCACATCAGAAATTACTCTTCGTCAAAACAGATCCTGACTTACCCAAACGGCATCGCACAAAGTATACTGTCGCATCTAGACACGTCACCCGCTACTCGATTCTGAAATGCTAAACGCGTCGTATCGCAACACTCAGATCCTACTCATATCTGAAGACACGCGCAACTCACATCAGAGTCTCCCCCGCTAAGCCAAAACACTATCGTTCCAACTAATCCAAACGGCGTAGTTTCGCTACCAGCTACAGAAACACACTAGCGTACTCACATCCGCTTAGCGATACCAGATTCTAACCTCGAATCTGATCAGCTCTGAAATATGCTCGCTGCAATCAAAATTCTCAAACTTCCCAGAATTTTTCTAAGTATCAAATCTGACCCAAATACGCTCACGAAGCCTACCAACTCAAAGTTGGCTCCTCCCAGATTTGTTCAAGCAAAATCTGGTCTATGCTAAGCCCTAAACCCGATTAATTAACTCAATTAATCCAATAAACTTTTGGATCTCACATCTCTCCCCCACTAAAACAGGATTTCATCTTCGAAATCAAACAAAACTCTAGATAAAGAGTTCAAGATAACTGAGAAAACAACCATAAGCAAACATCTACCGGGAACAACAAGAAACAAACTAGCTACTGCAATCTGATACCACGCTTACTCAAACAGATGCGGCACTCACGCTGCATCTTCTCTTCCAGTTCCCACGTAGCTTCTTCTCTACCATGTTTGCTCCACTGAACCATCACCAAAAGAATGGTCTTGTTCCTCAACTGTTTCTCTTTTCTATCCAAGATCTGCAAGGGATACTAAACATAACTCAAAGTCCGATCTAGCTCCACCTCGTCAGTTCTCAACACATGCGACGGATCTGGCCCATACTTCCTCAACATAGACACATGAAAAACATCATGTAAGGAGGACAAATCTGATGAAAACAACAGCCGATAAGCCAAAGGACCAATTCTCTCAACAATCACATATGGTCCATCATAACGAGGAGCTAATTTTCCCTTGAGACCAAATCTCATAACACTGCGAAAAGGAGAACTGTCAGGAAAACCAGATCACCAACCTGAAATTCCAAAGGCCTACGTCTCTTGTTCGCATAACTGGCTTGGCGATCCTGTGCAGCTTTCATTTGCTGGCGAATCAGATCCACTTGATCTCTAATGTGCTGCACAAATTCTGGAGAAGACAGCCGCTTCTCCCCCACTTCTTCCCAACACACAGGCGATCTGCACTTCCTGCCATACAATGCCTCAAAAGGTGCCAAACCAATCGTGACCCGATAGCTGTTATTATAGGAAAACTCAACCAAAGACAACGAATCTTGCCAGCTACCACTAAAATCAATCACAACAACTCTCAACATATCCTCTAAAATATGGATAGTTCTCTCAGATTGGCCATCTGTTTTGAGATGATACGCTATACTAATCGCCAATATAGTTCCCAAAGCTGATTGAAAACCCTTCCAAAACCTGGAAGTAAACCTCGGATCACGATATGAAACAATAGAAACAGGCGCACCATGCAAACGCACCACAAAATCTATGTACAGCTTCACCATCTTTTTAAAGAATAGGTCACGTTGTAGGGAATGAAGTGAGCATACTTCGACAACTTATCGATAACCACCCACACAGCATCACAACCTCTGCTGGAACGAGGCAAATGGGTCACAAAATCCATTTCTATGTGCTCCCAATTCCATTGGGGCACTTCCGAACTCTACAATAGACCATCAGGTCTCATCCTCTCGGATTCTTGACTTGCTGACAATTCAGACAACGGGCTACAAAATCAGCAACATCACTCTTCAAACCTATAATGCTACTTTAAGGCATGATACATCTTCCTTGCACCAGGATGAACACTAAGTCTATTGCAGTGCGCTTCTCTCAAGATCTCCTCTTTCAATTCAATCAGATTCGGCACAACCAACCAGCCACAAAACCTCAAACAACCATCAGACGAGGCAGAGAAATCCTCCAACTGTCCAGATCTAACCTTTAGATTCAACTCATGGATAGATGGATCGGTTCTTTGAGCTGCTCTAATGCTCACAACAATCTGTGGCTCAACTTGAAAAGAAGACACCACAACAAAATCCTCACCTGGGTAAAACCGCCAACCAGTAGTGCCTAGATTCTCATGGACTTTCGAAATCTGCAACGAAGCCAGCATCGCCACTTGAGCCTTTCTGCTCAATGCATCGGCAACTACATTTACTTTCCCAGGCTGATATTGGATCTCACAATCAAAATCCTTTAGAAGTCCATCCATCTACGCTGTCTCATATTCAAATCTGACTGAGAAAACAGATACTGAAGACTCTTGTGGTCTGAATACACCACAAACTGCTCGCCATACCGATAGTGGCGCCAAATCTTCAAGGCAAAGACCACTGCTGCCAATTCCAAATCATGAACTGGGTAACGAGTCTCATGCGGTTTCAACTGACGAGATGCTTACGCAATGACTCTACCATTCTGCATCAACACACAACCCAATCCATTCAAAGATGCATTTGCACAAACTACAAAACCACCTGAACCATACGGAAAAACTAACACAGTCGTAGAAGTTAGCTTCTCTTTGAGCAATAGAAAACTGTTCTCACACAGCTCAGCCCAAACAAGCCTCTTGTCATTCTGAGTCAACTGCATCATCGGCTTAGCTATACTAGAGAATACCTTTATAAAACGCCTATAATAGCCAGCCAAACCAAAGAAACTATGAATTTAAGAAACATTCTTGGGGTGCTCCAAGTTAACAACAACCTCTACCTTACTGGGATCCATAGAAATACCTTCCACTGAAATGACATGACCCAGAAACACAATCTATCCAACCAAAACTCACACTTGGATAACTTAGCATACAGCTGCGACTCTTGAAGCGTCTGAAGAACCAGCCTCAAATGCTCTTTGTGCTGCATCGGAGTCTTAGAGTACACCAAAATGTCGTCGATAAACACAATCACAAACTGATCGATGAAATCTCGAAAGACTCGATTCTTCAGGTCCATGAAAACTATGGGGGCATTCGTCAAACCAAAAGGAATAACTAAAAACTCATAATGCCCGTACCTCGTACGAAATGTAGTTTTCACAACATCTTGCTCTCGAATGCACAACTGTTGGTACCCCGAACGCAGATCGATCTTACAAAACATGTCCAAACCATGAAGCTGATCAAACAAGTCATCGATCCTCGACAAAGGGTACTTAACTTCAATGTCGCCTTATTCAACTGTCTAAAGTCGATGCACATCCTCATCGACCCGTCCTTCTTCTTTATAAACAAGATAGGCGCTCCCCACGGGGACATATTCGGCCTAATGAATCCCTTCTCTAACAAGTCGCTAAGCTGCACCTTAAGTTCCCTCAACTCAGCAGGTGCAAAACGATACGGAGCTCGAGAGATAGGAGTTGTACCAGGTACCAACTCAATGCTAAATTCAATCTCCCTCTTCGGAGGAAAACCAGGAATCTCCTCTAGAAACACATAAGGGAAATGACGAACAACGGGAACATCACTAAGATCTACGTGCGAAGAAGAAGACGCATCCAAAGCATCTACATCGCAGAGACTAACGGAATCTTCGACTGGGAATCGTGGCCGTAGAAGTTCCACTTCTCATCGGACTGGGGCCTAAAATGCACAACGCCATGGAAACAATCCACAGTGTCCCTATAACTAGACAACACGTCCATTCCCACTATGCAATCGAAATCCCACATTACTAGCCTAATCAGGTTTGCTAACAACACGTTCCCACCAAACCTAAGAATGCCATTCAACAAGATCTCTTGGGAGTACAGGCTCACGCCGGCAAGAGTCGCAACAGACACAACATCACACAAAGTAATGGTAAGCAAACCATGCTCAACCACAAATGCATCAGCAATAAACGAATGTGATGCTCCTATATCAAAACAACACACACGCAGGAAAATCAAAGAAAAAACAAGTACCTGTGATCACTCCTCCTCCTGGTGTGCCCTGTGCTTGCTCCCTCGTCATGGCATTCACCTGGGCATACTGAGGTCCTGAAAACTAGGGCTGGAAAGACTGTCCAAACCGCGAAGGACCAGGCTGCTGAAATGGCCTAAACAGAGGCTCTCCCAACCTCTACTGCTAAACTGGAAAAGAACGACCTCTAGACGATCCACCATGACCCTGAGGTGGGGCGGCGGTATGCTGAGATCCAGCCAAAGGACACACTCTCGTAAAGTGTCCATACTGTCCACAATTGTTACGCTAACCTTGCACACCTACACACTGCGCTGTAGGATGCTTTCCTCCACATTGGCCACATAACTCGACCTTGGAACCACTACTGCTAGAACAACCCGAGCCAAAAGAACTAGAACCTGACTTCTTCTTGAACTAACGACCACGAGGCCTAAACCCTTGGTGTCCAGACTGTTGGGCTACCTGCTGATGGGATGGCTGGGATGACTGCACAGACTGGTAGGTTGCACCCCTGGAATCATGGGACGGTTACCTTGCATCACTTGAGGCCTAACACGAGACCTACGATTCTACAGTCCCTCATCAATATCCATAGCCTTGTCCACCACATCTGCATAACTCGTCGGTGAACCCTCCAACACCAAAGAATACAACTCTTCATTGAGCCCCTCCAAGAACTTGTTCCTCTTTGCCCTCTCTCGGGCAGAAACTGTGGAACATACGCAAGAAGAGAAGAAAATCTCCAGGAATACTCTCCAACGGACATAGTTCCCTGCACCAGATCATCAAACTCATGCTCCCTGGCCTTCACAGAGGTTTCCGGAACGTACTCCTGATGGAAGGCAGTACCAAAGCTGTTCCACGTGATCCCTACACTTGTCTCCTCGAGAGTCCTCGAAGCGCCTCTCCACCAGCTCGGCACCTCTCCTCAACTGAAACGTGCGAAACGCAACCTACGCTTGCATCATACCTGACATGGTCAAACAACCCTGTAACTGTGCTGCAACCAGGACTCTGCATCGGAACTAGGCTCATCACCGTTAACGTTTTGAGGGTTCATCCACTGAAACCATGCCACCACCAGTTCCATGTTGTCCACACGGGCTGCCAGCTCATCTACCTCAACCTAAACCTGTCTATTACGTCCACGACGAGAAATACTACGCTGCAGTTCCTCGTTATGACCCACATATTCTTCCTGAAACTACCCTCTACCTCTACCCCTACGTCTAGGCGGCATCTACGAAGGCACTAAGAGGGTAAGATCATACAACAACAAATATATCACATAACAAACAAATCACATAGTCATGCACATGAAACAAGCAACACTGTGCCTAGACTCAAGTGCGATCAAAAGAAATCGAGCTTATCCCAGCTTCAGCTCTGATACCAAAAATTTCAGGCCTCGTTCACAAACACAGAGTTTAACCACACAAACAATAGCAGAATCATTTAAAGTAGTGGCAAAAATTTTCCGTTTTGTCCTGACTGATAAAAATATAATTTAAAATATTTCAATACTCAAAATATCCCAGTTGAATAAATTACACAAGACTAAAAGTCACAGTACAACAGTACAGCATGCATCGATCACCAATCAACAACACTAAAACAGAATACAATAAAGCACAGGGTATCCCCCGGCTAACAGTACTGATACATATATGCTATACGCTAACTGGGACACTCTAACCACCTCCTGGGGCACCTCCAGCTGGATCAACTCCACGAAAAGCTGAGTAACCATGATAAACTGAGAACACACACAGGCAAACAACACCAGCCCTAGAGGGATACGGGGTCAAACCCCAGTACGGAGAGCAACATAAAACAGCTACCGGAAAGCAACAAATAATATGCAAATGCTATGCATGAGAACAAGGCTACAACCGAAAGTAGGGAGCCAAAGGATCTCAACAGCTGCTCAACAAATGAATTAGATCAACTGAACAACAGTGGCCACGGGATGTGTGAGTATATGGGAGCTATCCACTCGTCTCAACACACGGCACCAGATGCAGAACACAGCTCAACCTACTGTTGCCCAACTCATGAGATGTGGGAGCTACCCACTCCGCTCATAGTGGCTAACAGATCCCAGCAGGGAGATGAGATATACGGGAGTTACCCGTAGTCCTCAAAACAAGCATCCTGGTACGCAAATGTTAAGATAAAATTTATAAGCTTTGGTGATAACAAAATAAGACTAAGAACTGATCTTAAGTATTCGTAGAGGATAACAGATTCCGTGATGTCATACCAATGTATTGAAGATTTCAGATTCGGGAGTTCTGAGATAAGTTTCGTTGACATCTGAGTTGACTATTTGGGAATTGGTCAGATATCAAGTCAAGTATTCAGTTATCGGGTAGAGGAATTCAGAGTTAAGTTCTCAAGATATCGGGTTATTTGAGTAATCGGTGTTATCAGTTATCGGAACAGTATTTCAGTTTTGAAGGGATTCAGACTTGATTCAGAAGCTACAGTAAGAGATCTGTTTTAGAGCAAAGTAGATTCAGACTTGATTCAGATGTCTCGATAACATATTCCGTTACATTGAATCAGGAGGTATTATTCAGATTTCAGAGTATAAACAGATTCTACACAAGTTAATTCAGATATCAGCATTTTAGATATCGTTACAGAGCAAGCAGCGTTCATCAGATTTGAGGTTATCAAAATTTTCTTAATCAGACTTCAAAACAGTATAATTTCAGATGTCGCCAAGCATTCAGTTTTGACAAGGTTACGGAGATATTTCAGATATTATGGTAAAATGAAAAGAGAGTCTATAGCACTTCACGAAAGGAAAATATTTCAGACTTCTCTATCAAACAGAAGAGAGCCTCGAACCACTCCAGATGTTTTTAAAAGGATTAGTTTAGTAGAATCAATGATCACGATTTTATCGCGTAAAAGCCTGGAATTAAGGAGACAGAATCAAAGCTATTTTGGATAAAATTGCACAGTACGTAGAGTGCTTGATGTCGCCAAGCATTCAGTTTTGACAAGGTTACGGAGATATTTCAGATATTATGGTAAAATGAAAAGAGAGTCTATAGCACTTCACGAAAGGAAAATATTTCAGACTTCTCTATCAAACAGAAGAGAGCCTCGAACCACTCCAGATGTTTTTAAAAGGATTAGTTTAGTAGAATCAATGATCACGATTTTATCGCGTAAAAGCCTGGAATTAAGGAGACAGAATCAAAGCTATTTTGGATAAAATTGCACAGTACGTAGAGTGCTTGATACGATGATTACCAGCTTTGGTATGTACGTCAATTTAGCCCTGACAAGCACAGTTTACCTTTTGCATGGTATTAATGGAGCATTAAATGCTATGATACGATGAAGGTATGCAAAGGAGCTTAACTATACTGGCTACATTTATTGACCGTTGAAGACAAAGAGTATAAAAGGTTGAAGAATTCAAATGAAGTTCTGCTCATCTTCGCTATCAGTGATTCACGACATGTATTCTTTGTCATCAAAAAGCTCTCAAATACTCATTGGAACCATTCATTGCAAATATTCGAGTATTACAACTCGAAGAACATTCAAGTTCAGCCTTCATAGTTTTTAACCTTCGAGTTATCTTCTGGTTTACATTTGTAAACAGTTCTTGTTGATAAAAGAACCAGAGGATTTACAGAGATCAATAGTATCGTATTTCATTGTAATATCCATTTTTGAGTCTGTAAAGAACTTGCTGTGTGAAGCAGTTCAAGAAATCATATTGTTTGTAATCTGCAGTATATATGCGTGGTTGGAGATAGCTAGGATTTCATCTTGAGAGAGGCTCGGTGACTGGGTGTAGATAGAATCTGTGTGCATCAAATTCTTATAGTGGAACCTTTCTGCAAAGGAAGAAAGGGAGACGTAGGATCTTGAGATCCGAACTTCCATAAACAAACTCTGAACCTTGCACTTTTAGTTATTGCATTGTATTTACATTTATACTGTTCACTGGTGGATCGACATCTTTCCGCACATTTATTGTTAGTCGAGAAATCAGATTTCGAACTGAGATACCTCAGATCTGGTAACACAGATCCGAGTTTAGCAAGGCGCTTTTAAAATTTTTTTTAAGGTTTCGAAAATAAAAATCCAAGGAGTTCATTCAACCCCCCCTTCTGAACTCCTAAGGCTGTTTATGATCCATATTGATCCTATCAATTGGTATCAGAGCCTGCGCATCTCAGTTATTGAACAGTCTGTTGTTTACGCTTTATATTTTTCAATATGTCTAACTCACACAACAAAATTCCTATGTTTTCGAAGCATTATTATGATGATTGGAAGATAAGGATGCGAGCGCACTTGGCAGCACAAGATGATGATATGTGGTCAGTGATTACAAATGGACCCATAAAGATAATGAAGGCAAACACTGCTATAACCATATCTGCTGGAGCACCAAAATGGTTAGAAAAGAGAAGATATGAATACACTACTGAGGAGAACAAGAAATCGAACTTGGACAATGTGGCACGAGATGTTCTGTATAAGACGCTGGATAAAAACATGTTCAGCAAAATCAAAAACTGTGCCACACGAAGGAGATTTAGGAGAAGATGATTCAAATCTGTGAGGGAAATGATGAGACCAAGGAAAATAAGCTTACTGTTGCACAGCAGAAGTATGAGTCGATGAAGATGAGAGAAGGAGAAACGATGGCTTTGATGAGCGTTTTAGTGCTGTGGTGATTGAGAGCGCTGCCCAGGGAGTGGGATGTCAAAACAATGGCCATGCGGGAATCTAAGGATCTAAACAAGTTGGAGCTTCATGATCTATTTGCGAACCTAAATGCGTATGAGTTTGAGTTAGAAACCAGATCTGAGGCAGGACCGTCGACATCTCAACCAACTAAAGCTCTAGCAGCAACAACATCTAAACAAAGCTCATTGATCAAATCTGCTGAACAACTCAGCAATGATGCAATGTCCCTCTTCGTCAAGAAGTTTGTGAAATTTCTGAGAAGATCCTATAACCCTTCTTTATCTTACAATAACGCTAACAAATCTGAAAAATTATCTACTGATATGAATTGTTATAATTGTGGTCGTCCAGGTCACTTTGCTGCAGATTGTAACAGGCCAAAGAAGGAGGACAGACCCAAAAGAGATGAGAAGAAGGACGATAGATCCAAGGAAAGATCAAAGGAGAGAAGGATGAGGACAAGATCTGACTAAAGACCCAACAGAAAGAATGATAGAAAAGTGCTTGTTGCAGAAGAAAGCAACAAAAACTGGGCAGATTCTGATTCTGATTCTTCATCTAGTAGCTCTTCATCAAGCGATAGTGAACAGGAGAAAGTTCACTGCCTAATGGCTAATCAACCTTCAGATGATGAGGTATTTGATTTTTCCAACACTGAATTCACACGGGAGGACCTAATCAACGCACTCAATGAAATGGTCCACGAGTATAGAAAGCTTTCTCAAACATTCGAGGAAGTCAAAGCTGAAAACATGGATTTGAAAAATAGCTCAGTGGAACCAAGCACCGTTCAACTTGGTGAAACTGACAGTTTACAAATCGAGTTGAGTAAGCTAAAGACTGAGAATGAATTGTTGAGATTAAGATCCTGTGAGCTCGAATCAGAAAAAGAAAGGTTAAATATGGTAATGAGCTCCTGGACCCAGTCTTCTGTTTCTCTAAGCAAGCTGCAGGAAGCCCAAAAGCCATTAAGTGATAAATCTGGCTTAGGTTTCAATATTGGTGAAAGAAGCTCCGGAGAGACCTGTACTCAGTCAAATCTTGTATATGACAAATTCAAAAAGATGAATTTTGTCAAAGTGTTAAGATAAATTGTATTAGTTTTGGTGATAACAAAATAAGACCAAGAACTGATCTTAAGCCTTCGCAGAAGATTTCAGAAGTCATGACGTCATCCAAGTGTATTGAAGATTTCAGACTTAGTGACGTCATACAAACGTATTGAGTTTTTCAGATCTCGTGACGTCACGCTATTAAGTTACAGTTTCAGTTTCGAGAATTCTGAGTTAAGCGTTGACATCTGAGTTGACTTTTGGGAAGTATTCAAAACTGAGGAGAGCCAAGTATTCAGAGATTCAGTCTTGGTTGTCGGGATGATGCTCTCGAAACAGATTTTGTTATTTGGATCAGTTCAGATATTGAGAATAGTTATTCAGACATGAAGCTACAGTGAGAGATCCGTTGTTAGAGAGAAGTGTATTCAGACTTGAGTAACAGAGTGTGGTACATTGATTTAGATCTCAGTATTTCAGAAGTGGTTGCAGAGCTATCAGTGAACATCGGAATTGAGGTTATCAGAAGTGTTCGACTCAGACTTAGGAACAATATATTTTCGGAAGTCGCAAGTTTTCAGAAGTCGCAAGTATTCAGTTGTTGCAAATACTCAGTTCTCTATGCATTCAGTTGTGACAGCTTCGAATACATAATCAGCGATGAGAAAACCAAATACTTCAAGGGAGAAAGAACTGTTGTAACGGAAAGAGCTTTCAGGCGTAAGGAGCGAACAGCTTCAAACGCTATCATATGTTTAAATTGGAAAGAATCAATGATCACGATTGAATCGTACAAATGCCTGGAATTAAGGAGACAATGTCAGAGCTATTTTGGGTAATAGTACACAGTGCGCAGAGGACGTTATATGATGTTTACCAAAATATGGTTATACGATAATTCAGCCCTGACGAAGAGCAATTTTACCTTTAGTGTAGCAGTGTATGCGGTTGTATGATACGATGAAGATATGCAGAGGAGAATATTTCTGACCATTGAGATAAAAGTGAATAAATCACGATTGAATCGTACAAATGCCTGGAATTAAGGAGACAATGTCAGAGCTATTTTGGGTAATAGTACACAGTGCGCAGAGGACGTTATATGATGTTTACCAAAATATGGTTATACGATAATTCAGCCCTGACGAAGAGCAATTTTACCTTTAGTGTAGCAGTGTATGCGGTTGTATGATACGATGAAGATATGCAGAGGAGAATATTTCTGACCATTGAGATAAAAGTGAATAAATAGCTGAAGTTTCAAATGAAGAAGCTCTCCTGCTCTTGGTCGTTACTCTCACAGTTTGCTTTGTGCTCTCAGTGATTTGATTTGAAAAGCTTTCTTCGTCGTTGTGGGATTTCAACAAGTATTCAATCGAAAATATCCCAAGTCCCAGAATCTCAATCTCGAAGAATTATCAAGATCAAGTTTTCATAGTTTTACCTTCGAGATATCTTCTGGTTTACATTTGTAAACAGTTCTTGTTGATAAAAGAACCAGAATATTTACAGCACTCAATAGCTGTGTATTACATTGTATAATCTTTTTGAGTCTGTAACGCTACGTAAAGCCCTTTGAATAAAATCAAAGTGTTTGTAAACAGCAGCTGCATCGCATAAAACAGCTCAATACTAAATCAATTATTCTTACCTCTACGGCTGAAGACTCACATTTGATCTGACCTATAATAAAGTTCTAACAGCTAAAACAAAGCTTAGAAAGGTAGTAAATGCTCACCTACAAGGCCAGAAGAACATAAAGGCAAGCAGGTCAGATTTCACGAAAAGCGTCGCACCTCCAGCTGTTTCGCGCTTCCTCTCCAACACTAATCCAGAGCTCTAAATGGGTAGAAATCGAAAGATCTAAACAAGAGGAGTTCAGCGCCACCTAAAACGTCCAAAACAAAGGCTGGAAATGACGGGAATCGATGGGAGAAATGTTCGGATGAACAGTAGCTAAAACGAGGGTTTCAAGAGTGTCGGGGAAAAACAGAGGAATATCGGTGTCTAAAATATCCTAAGTGTTTCTCAACACTTATTTTAAATTCCTCCATTCAATAGCTACTGAACGAGTCAAACACCGACAAAAATAGATTCCTGCATCAAAACATAGCGCCGAACAGATTTCTCAAATCAGCGCTCACATCCATCAGATTCCAGCGTTAACACTTAATCTCGCGCAACAAGTAAAAACGACAGCGTATCGTTGACATCTGAATGCTCCAACGTTAATACACAACAGATCCCTTCGCTCGCACAAGTAAAAACATGCTAAGCGTTAACTAATCAGATCCCTCGAAACGCAACGCTAAACACAAGCGTCAAACGACGTCGCATCGCTCAAAATAGATATCTCTCAAACAACAACGCTAGCAGAAGTCCACATCACCGGGTTGACCAACACGTGGCACTCTCTTACGCTAGCGCACTAATGTCAGGCCTCGTGCTCACAACAGAGTAAAATCACACAATTACAAGTGGAAGCTACTAAAAAGCGGGTAAAATTTTTGCTTTTGGCCTGAAGGTTTAAAACAATATAATTTAAAATAAGAAAATACTTAAATTAATCCAGATTTCAAAACCAACCAAGCAAAGTATATAACAAACAACAAGGCAGCACAGAAAATGGTATCCCTGGCTATCAGCTAGCTACAATAGCCTAAGCATCACCCGGGACATCCCACCCGCGGTGATACCAGTGCATATAAATAGTATACATAACTGGGACACTCTAACCACCTCCTGGGGCACCTCCAGTTGGATTAAACCCACGACCAGCTGCAAAACCTGGATTCTCTGAAAACAACATAGGAAACAAAACAACCAAGCCCTAGAGGGACATGGGGTCAAACCCCAGTACGGAGAGAAACTATAAAACAGCAGTAAACAGCAAGAATAAAATGCAGATGCTATGCATGAGAAAGGGGACAACAGCCGAAGGCTACAACCAAGGAAGGGAGCCAAAGAACTCAATGCACAGCTCAACGGAATCTGCAATAGATATGTGTGGTCACGGTGAGTGTAGGACATGTGGGAGCTACCCACTCTCCCCTACTCGCCCACCAATACCAGATGCATCAACAGCTCAACGTTTCCCAACCTATGAACTGTGGTAGTTAACCACTCGGCGCATAGGGGCTAACAAATCCCAGCAGGGAGATGAGAGTGCGGAATCACCGCTCGCCCTCGCATCCTAGTAAGAAAACTGAGCAACAACAACAAAGCAATTGCTGCAATAGCTGAAATGAGATGATAATGCGTGTATGCAACAACTAGCATAACTCATATGCAAAACAGCAACCACAACAGCAAACATACACAACCATCTCACGATATCAGCAACTACAATTCACTCAAGCCATAAACCTGCTGATTCACAATCTCCAAATCCGTACCTTAATTCTGAGCACAATTACAACAACAAGGGACCCGGGAGATGTTAGAGTAGCTGCCCAACTAGCCAACTTGTGGCGTGTGGGTTTTATAGACTCTTGTATGAAACGATCTTATATATGATATTCGCATTTCTTTATGGCGTTCTTTATTTTCATTATATTATATAATGTTAACAATTGTGTTGGATAAAGACCTAGAATGCACCATAGTGTATGTTAGATGTGATAGTGGATATGATGGCTATCATGAAACACATATAATAGTCACTGTATATTCTGAATTCGTTCCTATTCGATTGGGCCGTCAAAATGAGGATAAGGCCGCCCGAGCTTGAGACTAGCATGTGCGATGTGAAGTACCATGTTTCATTGTAGGGAACATTGTGATGTTCTGAGCATGCAGATAGATAGTGACCTGGTGATCTATCGAACTACCCTCGTTCGGACTTTCTAAGTGGTTACCATTTGTCGAGTGGATAAGTCCGAGGTCTTGGTTGTACTGATTAGTCCTCACGACTCGAAACGTCATTGAGACTCTACATGATAGGCGTCTCACTTTGACCCGTTTGCCAACTTACTTGGGATCATAAGGCGTCGGGATTGGTGCGATGTCGGTATTTGATCTCCAAGATGCATGCATGGCTATAGAATATCTAGCGACTCTTGATTTACCAATGTTCGTTAATCTGATCGGGATATATGGATTGAAAGGACCGTATTGTACGCTAACCATGACCGACTGGTTCTTGCAGGCACTATCAGTGATACCTAGGGGATCATGGGGCGATGTTGCTAGGCGCTTTACCATGATCCGATGGGCTAGTCCGAAAATGTGGTTTTGGAGTCACACATGTTGTGGGCCCACGGCTAGCTGTATCCCTGAACCATTGAGGGTCACACAAGTACTGGTTTCTCGATTCCCGCACGGAAATTCAGCTCAATTTGTTGAGCGTAGGAGAAGAAAGGATGGAAGTGCGACTTCCCAAAATTGAACAGGGGTCAAATTGCAATTTCCCTAAAGTTTGGACTAGTTTGAGTATCCTTGAAACTTGCAGGGGCCAAACTGCAATTTTGGACTAGGTGGTCCGAAAAATTATTTTCGCATCATAATACTCAGTTTTGTAAACTGTGTAGATCGGTCCGATCTGATCGTCGATCGGAATTATGATGGAGCCACGGTGATGGACTTGAAACGAATGTTCACCCTGGGCCTGGGCCCGACCCAAGCCCATTGGACCGGTTCAAGCCCATCACAAGTACTAGATTCAAGATCGGAATTATGATGGAGCCACGCTTTACCATGATCCGTTGGGCAAGTCCGGAATTGTGATTCCGGAGCCACAATGGTTGTGGGCCCACGGCTAGCTGTATCCCTGAACCATTGAGGGTCACACAAGTACTAGAAAGATTCCCGCACGGATACTCAGCTCAATGTGTTGAGCACGAGAAGAGGATTTCGGGAAGTGCGACTTCCTAAAAGTCAACAGGGTTCAAACCGGGGTTTCCCGCTGTTGAGGGGCAAAACGGTCTTTTTGCACTGGGGTTCTGAAAAACGGTTTTTCAGATCATATTATTCAGTTTCGGAAACTGAGTCGATCGGTCCGATCTGATCGGCGATCGGAGTTACGATGAAGTCTCGGTGGTGGAGATGAACTGAATGTTCATTGTTGGACCCGGGCCCGTTGGGCCGGTCCAAGTCCAACACTTAATCTATTTATATAGAATTAAGAGACTTAATTAACTCATAATATAACACAATACAAAACCTAACCCTAAGTGCAAGCCGCCGCCCCTCTCTTCAAATTACCTCACGCCGCCGCCGTGCGCCGCCCGCCGCTTCGCCGGAAATCGTTCCGGCCTAGTTTTTCGAGGAGAATCCATTCATGCAGAATTTGTCAGTGCTTCTAGTGCAGGCTGACAAAGGAGTCTCGGTTCTGGTCGTGGACCGGATTGGCGATATCTACCGCAGTCTACCGAGAAGAGCCGACGTTATTGTAACTACGGTTGGAGCCAGGCACAAGTGCCAGCAACGGTACCGCTTAAACATCCTATGAATGTCGTAGTTTGTTATTGAATTTTTCGTATTGATCGTCTCCCGGCTGTTTAATTTCTGTTCTTCCGCTGCCTCGCCGAGGGCGGATCCGGATCCCCGACAGTGGTATCAGAGCCAGTGTTTCTCGGATCTGATCAATACGCATTGCCTGAATTGTATCTAACTTCTTAATTTCAGATCAAAATTCGATGCGAACCACGGCCACGCCACCGCCGCAGGCGGCGGCGCCTCTTCCTCCAGCCGCGCGCGCATACGCGCGCGGAAACCATGCGCGCTGGCCGCGCATGGCGGCTCGAAGATGGCGCTGCGTCGCACAACAGGTCGTGCAGTTGTTGCGCATGGGGCGGCCGAGG
>KV012830.1:73709-88633 GCA_001598015.1 Dorcoceras hygrometricum
TCAGGCCTTCTAGTGCAGGCTGACGAAGGAGTCTCCCTTCCGGTCGTGGACCTGATTGACGTAATCTACCGCCGCCTACCGTGAAGTGCCGGTTTCCTCGCGAAACTGGTCGGAGCCAGGCACGAGTTGTCAGAAAGGTAACCCCGTGAAACACCCTATGAATGGTCATAGCATGTTTGATTTTGAACTGTATTGATCGTCTCCCGGCCAATTTTTGTTCTTCCGCTGCCTCGCCGGGAGGCGTGATCCGGATCCGCCGTGGTTACCCAACACTGGTATCAGAGCCAAGGTTCGGATCTGATCAATACAATTGTGCCATATTGTGTCTAACTTTCAATTTTTCAGAATCGAAACGAAGAAAAATCGACATCGCATCAGCCACGGCGCCGCCGTGCATGGGGGCGCCTCATCGTCATCGCCGCACGCACGAGCGTGCGCGACTCCTGCGCGCTGGCCGGGCATGGCGCGCGACCGCTGGCCTTTGTCCAGAGCATGGTTGCGCGCTGCTGGACGCACAGGAGATGCACGCTGGTCGCGCATCACGGCCAATCTTTGCCCGCTGCTCCGCTTGTTGCTCCGCACAATGGCGCATGGGAGCTCCGCGGTGCGGCTGCTGCCGCACGCGATTTGTTGGCGGCGGCGGCCGTCCGGCGAGTCCCCGGCTGCGATGCAATGGCTAATTTTCTTTTAGGTTTTGTTCGGGCCTGTCCCGGGCAGCCCGTGAAGTTTTCGGGCCGATATTCGATATCGGGCCCATTTTGGTCGATTTTGAAATTTTGAGATTTTTGGGCCCAAAATTGTTTTTGCCCCAATATGATGCAATTAAAATAGTAAAATGCGATTTTAATTTTAAAATATGATTTTATAATGAAACATGATTTTGTTGATTAAAATTTGATTTTATCGACAAAATACGATTTTATTATAAAATGCGATTTTATGATTAAAATATGATTTTGCGATAAATAATTTGATTATTTAATTTATGCATGTTAATTAGATTATCTGCATGATTGGGATGATCGAGAGCCGTGCCCAATGTTTTAGGTGTATGCGATAGGTTTTTATGATTTCGGTTTGTAAGTATTATTGATTATCATTTTAAGTGGGCCTGTTTGTTGCCCGTTCCCACCCCTTGAAAAATGTATCCCTTATATGTCATGGTATATTTAAATGTAAATTACTAGATTTAGTGGGAGGACATCCGAAGACGGTTGACAATGACGATCAAAGATATTGAAGACCGAAGATCTGTAAAACCGGAAGCATTGTAATAGGATTGCATTGCATGTTGCATTACCCCTAGGATTGGACCCAGGTCCGTGGCTGGCAACCACGGACCGCATAGCTCTCGCGATCGATCATCCCAATGTTTATATATATGTGATATATAGTTAGTTGAATCCGAATGTTTTAAATATGATTTAAAATATATTGCATGAGACCAAAGTTTTCAAAAATAAAATCTCTCGTTTTAAATATGATTTAAAACTAATATCAAGATAAATGTTTATTCGATAAACTAAAGGGAATTTAAATTTGTTTAAATTATCCCTACCTTCCATCAACAATGGGTGTACGCCGATGCTACCCGTATACATGGCCCGGCTCATATTATTGAGTGGGTAATATATGCCGGAAAGCTGTCCACGCCATTGACACTCTTTGTGAGTTCGGTTGGAACTACCTTTAACATTGGCTCATATTTATTGGGGACGTTAAGGGGACCGTCCTTCACGACTCAACATTGATGGGTCATCTTGACACGTGATGGTAAACGGCGTCATATTATTGGGCCCTTACTGGACGTGAGGTGAATACATGGAGGTTGCACCGGTTGCAATCGGAAACTACCTTTTGGTGGTCATGGATGACTGATATTATTTGGGTCCATGATCGCTTGATTGGGCTCCGTGTACCCACTAAAGAAACTTGCTTTCTCGATTTCATTAGAGGGTGGTGAAATCGTTAAAATAGTGGGAGTGTAATTCATAAAACTTAACGACCATGTTTTATGTCTTAGAGATTATTTTATATGTAGTTAGTGATGATTGTCTGTTTTCTTTTCAGTATAACTGCATTGTAAAATGGTTTCGATGAAAAACCCGCTCGCTGCTATACTGGATAGCAACAAGTTCACCGGTCTGAACTACCAAGACTGGCTCCGCAACCTCAACATTGTGTTGGCTTCGGAGAAGCTCCTCTACACGATAGAGAAGTGCCCTCCGAAGGAAACCCCTGCCGATATCAGCCCTGAGGAGCTGGTTGCGCTTAAACAATGGTGGGACGACGAGTTTAAAGCTCGATGCTTTGTGATGGCGTCGATGTCCAATGAAATGCAACGGCGTTTTGAGAAGACAAAGTATGCTGCTGACATACTTTTTCATCTCAAAGAACTGTACGGGGAGAACTCTCGACATGAGAGGTTCACGGCTGTCAAGGAGCTTATGACGAGCCGCATGTGCGATGGGACTTCGGTCCGCGAGCATGGGGTTCGTATGATTGGGCTCGTTGAAAAGCTGTCGGGCCTTGATATCATACTTCCACACGAGCTGTCTGTGGATGTGAACAAGCTGGCAGCCACCCTTGAAGAGGTGGTTAACATGCTTGTAGTGTTCGAAGGAACCATAAAGAAGGACAAGCCCGTCCTCCTTATGGACTCTTATTCCTCTGCGTAGAAGGGGCCCAGATGCAAGGGTAAGAAGCGTTCTGCCATTGCGAAGGAGGAAAAGCCCACTAAGAGGCCAAAGGCAAAGGCTTCCAAGCCGAACAAGTCTGAGGATGTTTGCCACCACTGCCACAAGTCTGGGCATTAGAGGAGGAACTGCAAGGAGTACCTCGAGCAGTTGCGAACTACGAAAGGTATGTTCTATATTGAAATAAATATGTCTCTTAATTCGACTTCTTGGGTACTTGATACCGGATGTGGATCTCATATCTGCAATGATTTGCAGGTGATGATAAGAAGCCGACGTCTTAGAGAGGGTGAGACCCACTTGAGGCTTGGCAATGGAGCAAGAGTTGCTGCAGTAGCTATAGGAGATGTTTATTTATTTCTGTCTTCTGATTTTAAGTTGTTATTGAGAAACGTTTTGTTTGTTCCCGAATTAATAAAGAACATTATTTCTGTTTCTATGCTTGATAGTGATGGATATTTTTGTATGTTTGCTAATTCGATTTATAATATTTACAAGAATGAATGTTTAATTGGAATTGGGGAACGCGAAAACGATTTATACACCTTAAAATTAAAAGACGTTCCAACTCGCGATGTCGAAGCACACACAACAACGATTAAAAGGAAACACGATAACTTGAATCCAGCACAACTTTGGCACGCTAGGCTAGGTCATATTTCTCTAAGTAGGATGAACAAGTTAGTTAGGAGTGACATGTTTGATCTGTCAGACATTAACTCCCTACCGACTTGTGAGTCTTGTCTTAAGGGAAAGATGACTAAGCAACCCTTCAAGGGAAAGGGTGAGCGTGCTCAAGGCCTATTGGATTTGATCCATACTGATGTGTGTGGCCCGTTTAGTATTGGTACTAAATACGGTCACACATACTTCATCACCTTTACCGATGATTACTCTAGGTATGAGTACTTGTACTTGATGAAGCACAAGTCTGAATCCTTTGAAAGGTTCAAAGAATTCAAGGCTGAAGTAGAAAATCAACTAGGAAAAAGTATTAAAGCACTTCGATCTGATCATGGTGGTGAATACTTAAGTGCTGAATTTCAAGACTATCTGAAAGAGAATGGGATTCTCGCACAGTGGACCCCTCCGTCCACACCACAGCTCAATGGTGTAGCGGAGCATCGTAATCGAACCCTTTTAGACATGGTTCGATCTATGATGAGCTTCACTGAACTTCCTACCTCGTTTTGGGGCTATGCGCTCGATACGGCGGTAATGTTGTTGAACAATGTCCACACCAAGGCAGTGGATAAGACTCCATATGAGATATGGATGGGCAAACCACCCAAATACTCATTTATGAGGATTTGGGGATGTCCTGCTTACGTGAGGCAGACAGTGGGAGATAAGCTGGATACGAGATCCATCTTATGCTACTTCATTGGGTATCCAAAGAATTCCATTGGATACTACTTCTACTATCCCAGCGAAACAAAAGTGTTTGTTTCTAGGAATGCCACCTTTATGGAAAGGGAATTTCTACTTGATAGAAAGGGCAAAATAGTAGAACTCGAAGAGGTTCGAGAACCAAGTGAAGTACCAAGTGAATCTCCTGCACCTACAGAGCCAGTACCAGAAATGGTGGCACCTAGGAGATCCGAAAGGGTTCCTAGGGCTTCTGAGAGATATGGTTTTCTCCTTGAAGATGATCAAGTTGTTGGATCTGATCCAAGAACTTTCAAGGAGGCAATTTCCGATGCAGATTCTAATTTGTGGCTTGAAGTAATGCAATCTGAGTTAGACTCGATGCATGTTAGCCAAGTTTGGACTCTTGTTAATCCTCCCGAAGGAATTGTTCCTATTGGGTGTAAATGGGTATACAAGAGGAAACTTGGGCCTGATGGTAAGGTAATGACCTACAAGGCACGACTGGTCGCGAAAGGTTACACTCAAAGGCAAGGTGTTGACTATGATGAAACCTTCTCGCCAGTCGCAATGTTCAAGTCAATTAGAATCTTGTTAGCCATAGCCGCATGGTACGACTATGAGATATGGCAAATGGATGTGAAAACTGCGTTCCTTAATGGAAACAATAAGGAAGAGATCTATATGACGCAGCCTGAGGGTTTCACATCTGTTGGAAGCGAGCATAAGGTATGCAAGCTTCAGAGATCGATCTACGGTCTCAAACAAGCATCGCGAAGTTGGAACCTGAGATTCGATGAAACAATTAAGGAATTTGGTTTCATCAAGAATCCCGAGGAACCATGTGTGTACAAGAAGGTAGTTAAAAGCGCTGTGACATTCCTTGTACTTTATGTTGATGACATTCTACTCATTGGGAATGATGTAGGAATGCTGCAGTCAACTAAAGTCTGGTTGTCTAGTAGATTTTCGATGAAGGACATGGGTGAAGCATCCTATATTCTTGGAATACAGATCTATCGGGATAGATCGAAACTGATGCTCGGACTCACCCAGGCCACCTACATCGATACCATACTTAAGAGGTTCTCTATGGAAGAGTCCAAGAGAGGACACCTACCTATGTGCCACGGGGTCACTCTATCTAAGTCTATGTGTCCGAAGACTAATGAGGAGATAGAGAGTATGACACGGTGCCATATTCCTTGGCAATAGGTAGTATTATGTATGGCATGATCTCGACTAGACCGGATGTCGCATATGCTCTGAGTGTCACGAGCCGCTACCAGGCCAACCCCGGCCAATTGCATTGGAAGGCTGTGAAGGATATTCTTAAGTACTTACGAAGGACTAAGAATATGTTCATGGTCTATGGGGGTGGTGAACTGAAACTGGAAGGCTACACTGATTCTAGCTTCCAGTGTGACATGGATGATTTGAAGTCAACCTCTGGATTTGTATTCATGCTCAATGGTGGTGCTGTCTCTTGGAAGAGTTCCAAGCAAGACACCATCGCGGATTCAACCACTGAGGCTGAGTACATCGCAGCATCAGCTGCTGCAAAGGAGGCCGTTTGGATAAGGAATTTCTTCCAAGAGTTGGGCGTCATTCCTGATGGAGTTGGTCCAGTCCCGGTGTACTGCGACAACACGGGTGCCGTTGTGCAAGCAAAGGAGCCTAGGTCTCACCAAAGATCCAAACATATACTGAGGAAATACCACATAATCCGGGATATTATGGCTAAAGGTGACATAGCAGTTGAGAGAGTCGCCTCTGCGGACAACGTTGCTGATCCACTTACGAAGCCCTTCCAGGACCGTTGTTTGAAAAACATCGCGAAACAATGGGACTGCGTCTGATGAGTAGTTGGCTTTAGGGCAAGTGGGAGATTGTTAGAGTAGATGCCCAACTAGCCAACTTGTGGCGTGTGGGTTCATAGACTCTTGTATGAAACGATTTTATATATGATATTCGCATTTATTTATGGCATTCTTTACTTTCATTGTGTTGTATGATGATTAACAATTGCGTTGAGTAAAGACCTAGAATGCACTATAGTGTATGTTAGATGTGATAGTGGGTATGACGGCTATCATGAAACACATCTAAAAGTCACTGTGTATTCTGAATTAGTTCCTAGTCGATTGGGCCGTCAAAATGAGGATAAGGCCGCCCGAGCTTGAGACTAGTATCTGCGATGCGAAGTACCATGATTCATTGGTAGGGAACATTGTGATGTTCTGAGCATACAGATAGATAGTGACATGGTGATCTATCGAACTACCCTCGTTCGGACTTTCCAAGTGGTTACCATTTGTCGAGTGGATAAGTCCGAGGTCTTGGTTGTACTGATTAGTCCTCACGACTCGAAACGTCATTGAGGCTCTACATGATAGGCTTCTCACTTTGACTCGTTTGCCGACTCACTTGGGGTTATTAGGCGGCGGGATTGGGTGAGATCTCGATGCATGTAGGAGTCGATGCATCGTTGTCGAGGATTCACCACTCGCAGACATGCGTGGATATCCTATCCTATGCTATCTGAGGGTATAATAGTGTATAAATCGCTGGCTAGAGTACTAGAAGTGTTTTAGGTAAATGGGTTTACCTAGTTACACTCACGATGTCACTATTCGATCTCCAAGATGTATGCATAGCTATCGGATCTTTAACGACTCTCGAAGCAAGGCGCTTGTAAAATTTGTTTTTAAGTTTTCGAAAATTTAAAATACTAAGGAGTTCATTCAACTCCCCCCTTCTGAACTCCTAAGGCTGTTTTTCGATCCATATTGATCCTATCACAAAGCCAGTGTGATACATGATACATGTGAGTCGGTAAGGTATGATGACCAGATCTCTAGCCAACTGAATCAGAATGAGAAAGCTGGTATTGGCTATGTCAGAACCGAGAACTCTAAGTCTAGTTGTCTAAAGAACAGAGTTGACAAGGAAAAGGCGAAATCTGGATCCAAGTCGTTTGTTCAGAACCAACAAAGACGTGGTTCTAAGAAGGTCAAATCTGAATGGAGAAAGGTTCAGCCCCGAAGAGATCTGAATGGTCAAAATACCAAACCAAAATTTCTTAGTCTTATTTTGTTATCACCAAAACTTATAAATTTTATCTTAACAAAATTGGGTACCAAAGTCTGTTTTTATGATTGCAGGATAACAGGTACAAAGCTGGAGATGAGTCAACCATTTGGTACCTGGATAGCGACTGTGCACGACACATGACTGGAAACCCAAAGCTACTAACAGATGTTATTTCTCAAAAAAGAGCGAAGATCGTTTTTGGTGATAACTCACATGGTAACACTGTGGGTAAGGGTAAGCTTACCCACGGTAACATTTCAATATCTGATGTCTTAGTCGTTGACAATTTGCGCTATAATTTGATTAGCATAAGTCATTTATGTGATAAGGGTTACATAGTTAACTTTCAACAACACACATGCATAGTTCAGAGTCCAAATGGTCTGACTGTATTGGCAGGTAAAATATTGGGGAATAACTACATTATCAATTGGTCAGAAAAAATGGGATCTGAACTGATCTGCCTTGAAGCTGACTCCTCCAAGAGTTGTCTATGGCATCAGCGAATGAATCATCTCAACTTTAAAACACTTGCCAAATTGAGTCAGCATGAACTGGTTTCTGGTATGCCCAAATCAATTTTTCTAAGGACAAGATCTGTGCCGTATGTTAGCTTGGTAAATAAATCCGTTCTACTTTTGAAAAGAAAGGCGGTAAACGTTCTTCCCGAATCTTAGAGCTTTTACATATGGATCTTTTTGGTCCTATTCCCGTAACGAGATTAGGGGGAACGAACTACACCCTAGTTTTTGTTGATGATTTTACAAAATTCACTTGGGTGCTGTTTTTAAAGTACAAATCTGATACCGCTGACCAACTGATTCGGTTTTTAAAACGTTTACAAAATGACAGATCTTGTACAGTCAATCGAATAAGAAGTGATCGTGGTGCTGAGTTTTTTTAAAAAAATTATCTTCTTATCTAGATGACATAGTGATAAAGAATGAGCTTTATGCAGCTAAAACTCATCAACAGAACGGGCTGGTTGAGAGGAGAAATCGTACTTTAAAAGAAGCTGCTAGATCTATGATTGCTTACTCCGGCATTTCTCAAAAATTCTGGACAGAAGCAGTTAATACGGCCTGCTTTACTCAAAACAGATCTATGATTAACAAGTTGCAAGACAAAACCCCTTATGAGATCTGGAATGGCAAGAAACCTGATATTTCGTATTTCAGGGTGTTCGGGTGCAGATGTTTCATTCATAATAATGGTAAGAAGCACCTAACAGCTTTCGATGCAAAATCTGATGCAGGTCTATTTCTAGGATATTCATCTGTGAGCAAAGCCTACAGAGTTTGCAACAATCAAAGTCTGACAGTTGAAGAATCAGCACACGTTGTTTTTGATGAGACAAGTTTCAAATCCAACTCAGCTGCGAGCCTCAATGATTTGTGCACACGTCTAGAATCATCTAGCCTTGATGACTCAGATGATGATGTGCCACAACAAAGATACTCAGCAGAGATGCAAACAGAGCTGGACACACCGCACAACAACTCTCAAACAGATTTGACAGGTAACCCAGTGGTTGCTGAGTTGACTAACATTGACCAGGGGCAGGATCAGATCTCATCAAGTGTACCAGCTGCTGGAGCGCAAGCGACCAACGTTCCAGATTTTGCATAGACAGACACCGTAATACCCCAAGTGACATCTGATGCACAAAATGCGAGCACATCTCAACTGGAATCTGGATCAAATCTGGGATAGGGATCTTATCAATTGGTGACAGACGATCCAGTATGCGACCATCCAGTCAAGCATCGAAGCTGCTCAACTGGAATCTGGATCAAATCTGGGATAGGGATCTTATCAATTGGTGACAGACGATCCAGATGCGACCATCCAGTCAAGCATCGAAGCTGAACAAGGAGCAAATCCAATTGGATCTGATCTTCGGTGGAATAGAAATCATCTACGCGAGCAGGTCATATGTAACATTCAGTCTCATGTTCACACACGAGGCCAGCTATTGCATGATCACTTTGATTCAGCATTCATTTCGCATATATAACCAAAGCAGTTAGAAGAAGCCTTAGCAGACCCAAGCTGGATAGATGCTATGAAAGACTAAATCAGTTTAAGCAAAATAATGTTTGTTTACTTGTACCTAGACCTTCTAATCATTCAGTGATAGGAACTAGATGGGTTTTTAGGAACAAACTGAATGAAGATGGAATAGTACCAAGAAACAAAGCCAGACTTGTTGCTCAGTGATTTAGGCAATGGAAATGAAACTTTTGCACCTGTAGAAAAATTAGAATCCATTCGCATGTTCATAGCATATGCTGCATATAAATACTTCAAGGTGTTTCAAATGAATGTTAAGAGTGCATTTCTTAATGGCATCCTAACTGAGGAAGTGTATGTTGCACAACCTCCTGGCTTCGTTGATCATACATATCCAAATCACGTTTATAAATTGGATAAAGCTCTATATGGGTTGAAACAAGCACCCAGAGCTTGGTATGATACACTATCTATGTTTCTTATTGAGCATGATTTCACTATAGGCACAGTTGATAAGACGCTATTTAAATTTGTGAAATCTGATCATGTCGTGTTAGTGCAAATCTATGTTGATGATATTATATTTGGGTCAACTAAACCCAAACTATGCCAGAAATTTTCTAAGTTGATGCAGGACAAATTCGAGATGAGCATGATGTGAGAGCTCACGTTATTTCTGGGATTACAAGTGAGACAGGTTGACAATGGAATCTTCATCAATCAAGCAAAATATACGAAAGAACTACTAAAGAAATTTGGCGTTGACAATTGCTCAGCAGCAGCGAACCCAATGAGCTCCTCTGTCAGGCCTCGTGCTCACAACAGAGTAAAATCACATAAACACAAGCGGAAGCTACTAAAAAGCGGGTAAAATCTTTTTTTTCTCCTTTAGGCCTGACGATTTAAAACAATATAATTTAAAATACGAAAATACTTAAAGTAATCCCAGTTTAAAAATCAACCAACAAAGGCTACAAGCCCACGACAACCAATACAATATAAACATGTATCAGATACCAGGTAACAACCACAACCGAGTATCACAAGATACAACAAAAGCACAGGGCATCCCCTGGCTAACAATACTGATACATAAATATATGCTATACACTACTGGGACAATCTAACCACCACCTGGGGCACCTCTAGCTGGGTCAACACCACGACCAGGTTGATAACCTGAACAACAAAACAGGAAAGGGAAACAAACCAAGCCCCAGAGGGACATGGGGTCAAATCCCAGTACGGAGAGCAACTGAAACAGCTAAAGAAAAGCATAAGATAAAATGCAGATGTTATGCATGAGACACCGGACAACAGATGAAAGCTATAACCGAAAAGGGAGCCAAGGAAACTCAATCACAGCTCAACAAGAATCTGCAACGAATGGTGGCCACGGGATGTGTTCAAAGTGTGGTAATGAGCCACTCGTCTTGACACTACACCCGAATACCAGATGCATCAAACAACTCAACCTGCCGTTGCCTCGCCCATGAACTGTGTTAGTTAACCACTCGGCGCATGGTGGCTACAGATCCCAGCAGGGAGATGAGAGTGCGGTATCGCCGCTCGCCCTCGCATCCTGGTAAGAAAACAACAGCAAAATACACAAGGCACAAACTGCCAAGATACAAGGCACGAAAGAGCTGAATTATGCGTGAACCATGCTTGTATGCAAACATAGAAAATCATCTAGCATAAACATAATGCACAGCAAGCACTACACAGCAATGTTCACGACAATTCAAAATCAGTGATGCACACCAGCCATCACATTAAATCCCACGCTGGACCAAGCTGGATTTCAAGCTTAAGATCCGTACCTCCAATTTCTGTGCAACGGTTACCACAATTACAGGCCCGGGAAATCTGAATCCAACCTGCTAAACACACGCAAGATTCAGGGAAATATCAACAAAAGCTCACGGCCAACTACAAAAAGCTCTCGGCTGGAATCTATACACTAAAACCAGCGCTCAAATCCAACAATACAACTTCACAGGGAGCTTAAAACAAGGCTAGGAACAAGATTACAAGGCTGAACCAAAAAGGCTACCTACACGCACAAACACTGCCGAAGATAGCAGCTTCGTGCTTTTTGTCCAGCCAACGACAGCCTCCTAAAGTGGTATGGAATGAAAGAGCTTCTCGAGAGGAGTCCAACGCTACCTCAAACGTGAAAAATGGTGGCCGGAAACGACGGGAATTCGCCGGAGAAACTCACGGTGAACAGTACCCGGGGGTTTGAAGCGAAGAACGACAATCGGGTGAAATATTTCTCTAAGTATGGAATCTGGTTTAATGAAAACAAAGACCAACCTTCTAATATATATACGTGAGAAATCTGTTTAAAAGCATACACCGACAGAAACAGATCTCACAAGCCATCCAACGCATGCGCTAAACCCACGGTGAAGTCTGAACAATAAAAATAAACACTGGAAAAAGAGCTAACGCTAAAACAATGTCGCACACCACGGTGAAGTCTGGAAAGCTAAAAACAAACGCTGGAGAAATCTGATCCAAGAAACCAATCGCTCTCTTAGAACCGCGATGAAGTCTGAAAACCAAAGCGCTAAAAGCTGGAGGAATCTGGAACTAACACTACTAAGATCTGAACAACAGCAAACGCGCTAATCGCTAAAACGACGTCGCACAGCACCACGGGTGAAATCTGATTTCTAGCGCTAAACGCAAATCTCAGGCCACAGTAGCAACTTATCAATACGAGTGCGTTTTACACTCAACACAAAAACATGCTGCTAACAGATTTCACAAACACGCTGCGGCCAGATCTCTACACATTAACGCAACAGATCTCTCATTCTCACAAGACATCCGGACCTCACCAAACGACGGCGTATCAAGACCTCTCGCTACAAAACACGCCGCAACACTAAGCGTCCAGATTTCAGCACTCGTCGAACAGATTTCTCACAAAACCGAGCAGATCTCACCCAAACACCCAAAACAGATTTCTCACAAAATCAGATTTTAAACTCGAAAATTTCAAAATTTCCATAATTGCTCTAAATGTGAAATCTGACCCGAAAATGCAAACGAAACCTCCAAAAAAATTCCGAACACCTAAAATTCCTTAAAAACCGATTAATCCAACAATTAATCTTTATTACAATTTTAGGTCTCACATTTCCCCCGCACTAAAAAGGATTTCGTCCTCGAAATCAAACAACAATTCTTGAAAAACATCTCAATAGCAAGATACAAAACAGAAATTCGCCTAACAAATGGCCAAGAGTTCAAGATAACTGAGCAAGCAAATAACAACAACTAGGAAAGAATTACAACCAAAACTACAACTACTGGGAATCTAGCACAACAGTTACTCAAACAGATGCGGCCACTCGCACTGCATCTTTTCTTCCAGCTCCCAAGTAGCTTCTTCCCTGCCATGCTTGCTCCATTTCACCATCACCAACGGAATGTTTTTGTTCCTCAATTGTTTCTCTTTTCTGCCAAGGATCTGCAAGGGATATTCCTGATAGCTCAACGTCTGATCTAGCTCAACCTCGTCAGTTCTCAGCACATGAGATGGATCAGGCTCGTACTTCCTCAACATAGAAACATGAAAGATATCATGTAGAGAAGATAATTCCGGTGGAAACAACAACCGATATGCTAAAGGGCCAATCCTCTCAACAATTTCATACGGTCTGACGTAACGAGGGGCTAACTTTCCCTTGTGTCCAAAGCGCATAACACTGCAAAACGGAAAAACTTTGAGAAATACCTGATCACCAACCTGAAACTCTAGAGGTCAAAGCCTCTTATTTGCATAACTAGGTTGGCGATCCTGGGCAGCTTTCATCCGCTGCCGAATAAGATCCACATGATCTTTCATTTGCTGCACAAAGTATGGGGCAGATAGCTACTTCTCCCCCACTTCTTCCCAACAAATTGGCGATCTGCACCTCCTCCCGTATAAAGCCTCAAACGGCACCATGCCAATCGTCACAAAGCCTCTTATTTGCATAACTAGGTTGGCGATCCTGGGCAGCTTTCATCCGCTGCCGAATAAGATCCACATGATCTTTCATTTGCTGCACAAAGTATGGGGCAGATAGCTACTTCTCCCCCACTTCTTCCCAACAAATTGGCGATCTGCACCTCCTCCCGTATAAAGCCTCAAACGGCACCATGCCAATCGTCACCTGTTAACTGTCATTATAGGAAAATTCCACCAAATACAACGCGTCTTGTCAGCTACCTCCAAAATCCATCACAATAGCTCGTAACATATCCTCCAACGTCTGGATAGTTCGCTCAGATTGGCCATCTGTCTGGGGGTGATATGCGGTACTCATAGCCAATCTGGTGCCCAAAGCTGCTTGCAGACTCTTCCAAAACCTGGAAGTAAACCTTGGTTCTCGGTCTGAAATGATCGAAACAGGCACAACGTGCAATATAACCACAAAATCCACATACAGTTTCGCCATTTTCTTCAGAGAAAAGGTCATATCATAGGGAATAAAATATGCAGACTTCGACAATCGGTCGATAACCACCCAAATAGCATCGCAACCTCTGCTGGTACGAGGCAGATGCGTCACGAAATCCATCGCTATGTGCTCCCAATTCCATTGGGGCACTTCCAAACTCTGCAACAGACCACCAGGTCTCATCCTCTCGGCCTTAACCATCTGACAGTTCAAACATCGAGCAACTAATCCAGCAACATCGCTCTTCAGGCCAGCCCACCAAAAGTGCGGCTTTAACGCATGGTACATCTTCCATGCACCCGGATGAACACTGTGTCTACTGCAGTGCGCTTCTTGATGGATCTCCTCCTTCAAATCAATGAGGTTAGGCACAACCAGCCTGCCACGAAACCTCAAGCAACCATCAGAAGAAACGGAATAATCTTCAAGTTCTCCAGCCCTGACCTTTAACTTCAACTCGTGGATGGAAGGATCAGTCCTTTGAGCTGCTCGAATACTATAAACAATCTATGGCTCCACTTGGAAAGAAGAAACCACAACACAATCTTCAGCCGGGTAGAATCTTCAACCAGTAGTATTAAGATGCTCCTGATCCTTAGAGATATACAACGAAGACAAAATTTTAACCTATGGTATTTGCTTTAACCCAAGGGATGGTTTGTTGTTTTATAATGTATTTTATATATAAAGTCGAATTCATATATAAAGTAGAATTAATATATAAAGTAGAATTAATATATAAAGTAGAATTTATGTTGATGGATATATAAAGTAGAATTTTTGTTATTTTTATAGGTCATATACATAAGAGATTTGGGGACATACATCTATAGATTTCTTTTCTTTGCTGCTAAAGGGAGGCAGCATCTATAGATGTATTTTTTGTTGGGGAACAACGGTGTAGGATCCGGATCCCGCCTCCCGGGGCGCAGCGGAAAACAAAATTTCCCGGGAGACGATCAATACAATAAAAATCAAACACAATACGAACCATTCATAGGGTGTTTTCGTTGATTACCTTGCTGGCAACTCGTGCCTGGCTCCAACCGGAATTACAAGAACGCCGGCTCTTCACGGTAGGCGGCGGTAGATTCATCAATCAGGTCCACGACCGGAAGGGAGACTCCTTCGTCAGCCTGCACTAGAAGGCCTGACGAGATCAGCGCGTACGGATTCTCCTCGTCAAGTTGGCCGGAACAAATTCCGGCGGCGCAAGGCGGCGGCGGCGGCGGCTGAGGAGAGGAGGGAGGTGGCCGTATGTGAGCTCTAGGGTTAGGGTTTTGTGTGTCAAAAA
>KV012831.1:4959-17765 GCA_001598015.1 Dorcoceras hygrometricum
GTGGCCACGGGGTGTGTTCACAGTGTGGTAGTGAGCCATTCGCCATGATACTACACCCACTTACCGGATGCATCAAACAACTCAACCTGCTGTTGCCTCGTCCATGAACTGTGGTAGTTAACCACTCGGCTCATGGTGGCTACGATCCCAGCAGGGAGATGAGAGTGCGGTATAGCCGCTCGCCCTCACATCCTGGTAAGAAAACAATAACGATGCAACAATGGTACAAAGACTACCAAAACTGGAAAGGAATACCATGCGTGTATGCAACATGCGGGAATTCAAGCATATAAACATATGCGGCGCGACAAATACACAAGTAGCATACACAATTCTCAACAGAACACAACCAGCAGGCACGGAAATTCCACATACCAGCGACCACAATTCATCCAAGCCATAACTTCGCTGTAAAACAAGCTCAAATCCGTACCTTATACTGAGCAACAACTAACCCTGCGAGAAATCCCGAAGACTCTGGTAAAAGCCGAAAACCAGAACGTAGCTCTACCAAATCGACACAACACTCGAACGGCAGCAACTTCGCGTTCCTCGACTAGCCAATTACAGCTTCTAAAACTGGTATGAATTGGAAGAGCTTCTCAAGAGGAGTCCAACGCTACCTCGCACGAGCCATAACAACCACCGGAATGACGGGAAATCGCCGGAAAGCTCATGGCTGAACAGTGCTCTAGGGTTCGAAAGATAAGGAATGAAAGGCTGGAAATATTTGCTAAGTATGGAATTGATACCACAATTCGAAGACCAAGTCTTCCTATAAATAGCACTTGCTACGACTGGAAATAAATAACAATTATTGTCCACCGACAAAACCAGTCGACACTAACAAATTTCCCAAACCAGCAGACGCAAGAACCAACAGCTGATCTATTCAACAATCGCTAAAATGACTAACGGCTGGTTCTCAAAACGGCGTCGCACCAACTTACTCAAACGACGTCGCATACTAAACCAGCAGCTGGGTATTCAGTCGCAAGAAAAAACAACGCAACGCTTCTCTCTCTCTGCTGGATCCAGTCGTAACCTCAAAACGCAGCGTTGCAACTAATTCGAACGACGTCGCTCCACTGACGTCATCCAGTCGCAAATTCTCGCTAAATACCAGCAGCAAGCAATAGCGTCCAAACTCACTCGCAGCTGGACTCCCAGTCGCAACAACGAAACGAAGACGCATACTCTTCGAGCTACAGGAAAGTTGACCCGTGTTAACCTCTACATCTGCTGATCGACCAGCAGGAACTCAAACGTGATCTACCAGCTGGTACCAGACGCAACATCCAAACGACGTCGCGCCAACTAATCTAAACGCAGTCGTTTTAACCCTCAACGCAACTACGCTAAAGAATCTGCTGATCACAACAAACGCAACCAGACTTCACGCAAACGACGGCGTTTCAAAATCTCCAGAATTGTTCAACACACGAAATGGAACCCGAAAAATGAAACTCAAACACTCAAATAGAGATCTTAACCCAGCAGAACCTCTATTATCGATACATTCCAACGAAAAATCTCAATTACAAATCTAGGTCTCACAGCATGTCTTCAATCTTTTTCATTGCGCCTGTATATAAAGCCGCTGCTTGGATATATCCGTTGGACACAAAGATGTAGCCGTTCTGAAAATTCCTCTGACGCATGCGTACTTTGTGTCCTTTGGCATTTAATGCGTTGCAGTCTTTATGTGACTTGAGCTCTGTTCATCGGCGATTCTGCAGCCTTTGGTCATATCGAGCTCTTGTCTGCTTGTACCTGATGTGGACAAGGCAATGCCAATCAGTTTGAACCAATTAAGTTGGTCTTCGTAAGATTGTTCAAACTTCTTTGTTTGACCAGATTGATTTGTCTGGATCTGGTCCTTCAGCTAGTTTCTTCTTCAAGTTGGTTGCTTCATCAGCTCCTGCAGAGCTCTCTCCTTCTCCTCACCAGCTTCTTTGTTCTCATCTTCGAGCTGACCTTCTGGAGCAACTTCTGCATCTGTGCCTCTTTTTGTCTGCATCTGAGCTTGTGCTGTTCTTTCCTGCTCCTTGAGCTGCTTTGAGGCTCTAGCTTTGCTCCATTCCCAGCTGGTCTCCAGCCAGCTGGTTGATATATCTGTGAGAACAAGCTTCTCACAGATATCATACGACGAGCTGGTTTTTTTGCTCCCAGCTGGTCTCCTTAACTTCAAGCTGGTTTGTCCTTAACCAGCTGGGCTCTATTATTCTCGTCACGAGCCCCAGTTTTTCTTGCTTGTCCACTTGGTCCGTTCAGACACCTTATCCAAATTTTCATCAAGCAAAATGTTAAGCAGTTCTGATTCAGTCTTCTCAAGGACTGAACTCCCTCTGATGAACTACTTATTGCCATGTTCAATGATCAAGCGTGCACTTGATCACTGCTCTTGTATATGGCTTCGCACTCAATCACTGCTCTTGTACACCGCACTTTATCTGCGCTTGAGCTATTCTGCACTTGAGCATTCTGCGCTTGGACTCTGCACTTAAATTCTTGATTCTACTCTTGAACTGCTCTTCAGACTCAGCGCTTGATCTTCGTGGTGCTCCAACATCCAGCTGATAAACCAGCTTGATGTTACCTGCACTTCTGGAAGTAAATTTCCGAACCAGTTTGGGTGTCCCCTTACTGTTCCAGCTTGATATCTTCGACAAGTCCAGCTCAGGCGTTCCTTCACTGTCCTAGCTTGGATATCTTCACGTCTACTCCAGTCTAAGCAAGCTGCGCATGAAAGTAGAGCATTAGTACAATAGAAGCAGATTTTGTGTGAATCAAAACATAGATTCTGATCTGTAATCACAGATCCAACAATCTCCCCCTTTTTGATTAACACAAAATCTGGATAAACATATGCATGTATATTTATGCTAAAAATATTTCTCCCCCTTTTTGTGGGAATCAAAAAGAGTTAGAAACCTTGTCTCCCTTTAATATTTAAAACAAAACTCCCCCTTAACAAAGCATGGGGTAATTTTATTTTAGAAATAAACGATTTTTATGCATAGGAAGACAATTTATCGAAAGCTTTGTGTATGCATGATATTTTGAAAGCAAGGTCTATGCTCCTCGAAATTTCTCATACATATAGACCAGAGGAGCATCAAGAAATATGTCTCCTCCTATCCACATGCTGAGGTTTGAAAAACTTTAAAGTTTGTAACATAGACAGGCTTACGAACGGATATCAGAGCGTAAACTGTTTAAAAAACATTTTTCGAAGAAAATGCACTATTCAAGAACAACCTTCTCTGATAGCACTTGTTAGGATCGAATTCCCTCTATACATGTGCAATGACTAGTTATTCGACCAATAACCAGTGCTAAAGGGTGTAACCAGACCGAATGACAAGACGCAGGATTCAGCCAGAAGTTGAAGCCGGGTTCGCAAAGATCAAGCTGATTTCAGTTTGAGTTGAAATCAGCCCGATGCAAGGCGAGCGCTTAAACATGTTGATTCCAGCCGGAAGACTAGAACCAGCTCGACACTTCGGCCGAATGATCTGGTTAACTTAACTTCAGCTGCAATAGCTCAGTGTTCTTGAATACAATGTACACCAAGATATATATTGAGTAATGTAAATAAAACATGCGGAAATAACTCAATCTGCACTCTATCGTTGGAAGCCCAATTAAACAGTTATAAGCGCGTAAGCAAATGCATATGAGTGTAAATACTGAAAACAGTAAAGAAAGATACGCTGAATTTGTTTCTGGAAGTTCGGAGCTCAATCTTCTACATCTCACCTTCTTCCGCCACGGGAAGGATGCACTAGAAGACTTTGATTACAACGACCCTCGTTGTAACCCACTCTCTACGACCAGCAGCCGCAAGAACTCCTAGCTTCTACCATTGCACACCAGCCCCGCAGACTGTGTGACTAACTTCACTTCTTTTTCGCCTCAGTGCGAAAGTCTACAAGGACTTGTTTAACGTCTTTGTCCAAAGACTACACACACTTCTTTAACGTCTCAGTGCGAAAGACAAACAGACTTGTTTAACGTCTCTGTCCAAAGACTACAATGGAGAGTATTTGAATCACATTCACTCTTTATCTATTTTGCTCAACCCTCGAATATGAGTTAATGTGTGTGTGTAAGATTTACAGTGTAAGCACAATCTCTCAATGGATTAAATCTCACACACTATGGGAAGTGCTCCTGATTTGAGCTGGTTTTCTTCTATCTCCCTAGATTCAGTGTTGTGCGTTTCTTCAAGTGTTTTCTTTTTGTATTTGCACAACACACTCCCACTATTTTGCGCATGTCTTCAATCTGTTTCATTGCGCCTGTATATAAAGCCGCTGCTTGGATATATCCGTTGGACACAAAGATGTAGCCGTTCTGAAAAGTCTTCTGACGCATGCGTACTTTGTGTCCTTTGGTATTTAATGCGTTGCAGGCTTTATGTGACTTGAGGTCTGTTCATCGGCGATTCTGCAGCCTTTGGTCATTTAAAGCTCTTGTCTGCTTGTACCTGATGTGGACAAGGCAATGTCAATCAGTTTGAACCAATTAAGTTGGTCTTCGTAAGATTGTTCAAACTGCTTTGTTTGACCAGATTGATTTGTCTGGATCTGGTCCTTCAGCTAGTTTCTTCTTCAAGCTGGTTGCTTCATCAGCTCCTGCAGAGCTCTCTCCTTCTCCTCACCAGCTTCTTTGTTCTCATCTTCGAGCTGATCTTCTGGAGCAAATTCTGCATCTGCGCCTATTTTTGTCTGCAGCTGAGCTTGTGCTGTTCTTTCCTGCTCCTCGAGCTGCTTTGAGGCTCCAGCTTTGCTCCATTCCCAGCTGGTCTCCAGCCAGCTGGTTGATATATCTGTGAGATCAAGCTTCTCACAGATATCATACGACGAGCAAGGTTTGTTTGCTCCCAGCTGATCTCCTTAACTTCAAGCTGGTTTGTCCTTAACCAGCTGGGCTCTATTCTTCTCGTCACGAGCCCCAGTTTTTCTTGCTTGTCCACTTGGTCCATTCAGACACCTTATCCAAATTTTCAGCAAGCAAACTGTTAAGCAGTTCTGATTCAGTCTTCTCAAGGACCGAACTCCCTCTGATGAACTACTTATTGCCATGTTCAATGATCAAGCGTGCACTTGATCACTGCTCTTGTATATGGCTTCGCACTCAATCACTTCTCTTGTACACCGCACTTGATCTGCGCTTGAGCTATTCTGCACTTGAGCATTATGCTCTTGGACTCTGCACTTAAATTCTTGATTCTGCGCTTGAACTGCTCTTCAGACTCTGCGCTTGATCTTCGTGCTGCTCCAACATCCAGCTGATAAACCAGCTTGATGTTCCCTGCACTTCTGGAAGTAAACTTCCGAACCAGTTTGGGTGTCCCCTTACTGTTCCAACTTGATATCTTCGACCAGTCCAGCTGTCAGGACCCGTGATAATCTCATAAGATTAGAGCACAATTAAGCATATAATCACGGAAGCGTAAATCAGGGCTTAAAAATTTTTCGAAATAGTTTGGGCTTGAACTCAAAACTTACATTCAAAATATCAATACTCAAAATATGAGTTAACTCAAACCCATACAAAACAGATAACAGAAATCTCGAATCACAATAGATCCCCAAATACATAAAATCACGGGGCATCCCCCGGTTCAATACATAATAAAATAGACTGGACTCAAGGGAACGGGGATCTACCAGCTGAACCTCCACTCTGTCCAGCTTGGTTACCTGAAGATCCTTCAAATGGGCAAAGCAGACCCAAACAACACAAAAGCAGGAAAACAAATACGAGGTCAAGCCTCAGTACGAAGAGCCATCAAAACAGCTAATCATGCAACATGCTACAAATCAATGCTATGAAATGCATGAGGGCTATCAAGGATCGGATAGGAAAACAAATACGAGGTCAAGCCTCAGTACGAAGAGCCATCAAAACAGCTAATCATGCAACATGCTACAAATCAATGCTATGAAATGCATGAGGGCTATCAAGGATCGGATAGCTAGACCAGCATATCGACTGGCAAATCATCTCAAGCGAGCCTATATACCACGCACAGCAAATCAGCCGGTAGAAATCATCGGTCCGCGATCATCGGGGCCCGTCAGCCCATCATAGCTCGGTGGTAGACACTCGAATCCGACAGTCACCACTCCGATGATAGCGTTGGACTTTTCGGGAACGACACATCTGTCGGCCAGTCACAACGTGGCTCTCAATCAGGTCATCAATCAATCTGTCAATCAGGCTCAAGATGTATGCATGTATGCCAATAAGCCATATCAAAATTCTACATGCATAATTTACGCAAAACAGAACATTAAATCAATCAAATATTCAACAACTGCTTCACGTAATTCACATCAAAATCAACCAGATTTCACAGCATGAAATATACACATGTTCATGCCTCAAAGCTGTCCAAATTGCTCAAATTCGTACCTCAACAGCTAATTCTACCTCACGAATTAACCCAGAGCACGGCAGAACTCACGGCCTGGAAAGAGCAGATTTCTCCTGGCTTCGGCGCTCATGGTAGAGCACACCTGGGATCACAATTCTGTGACAGAGCCTCGAAAATCAGCCACTATCCGATACAAATCTGAACTTAAACAATTAACACCTACGGCCAGAATTTATCTCTAGTTCCCTACATCTACGCAGGTATTAATAACGAATTCAAGGCTCCTATATAGCAAGGAATGATCACCGAAAAGCTCAAAAGAGCTGAAGACAGATTCTGCTCAACCGTAGAGGAAATTCCACGAGCACGCAGATCTTACGGGATCCCTCAAATCGTTGTCTCAAGCTTTCTAGCTGGTAACAATATAAAGAGCACGTCTCAGGGAGTTCAGCGTCACCTAAACCGTCCAAAACAAAGGCTGGAAACGATGGGAATCGACGGAAGAAATGTTCGAATAAACAGTGTCGCTCGAGGGTTTCAACAGAGATGAGGATAAGAAATATCGGGTTGAAAATGTTCTAAGTGTTTCTCAACACTTGTATTTTAAATCCTCAACTCAATCTCTTTCGAGTAAGACAACTCCCGACTAAAACAGATCCCTGCATCTCTTCCTAGCGCCAAACAGATCTCTCGAACAGCGCTCAACCCGTCAGATTTCTCAACGCTAACGCTAACACCCGCGCGCTAAACAAAACGACATCGTACGCTTGATATCTGAAATGCTCCAGCGTTAACATACATCAGATCTCTCAGCGCTTGCAAAAGTTCGATCTCGCTAAGCGCTAATTAGTCAAAACGATGACGCATCTGAGACATCCAAAACGACATCGTACGCTTGATATCTGAAATGCTCCAGCGTTAACATACATCAGATCTCTCAGCGCTTGCAAAAGTTCGATCTCGCTAAGCGCTAATTAGTCAAAACGATGACGCATCTGAGACATCTGAAACCAACACTAGCGCTCATCGCTGATCAGATCTCTCCATGCATTGCTAAGGCACTACATCAAACGACGTTGCTACAACTTATCAAAACGACGCAGCATCACTAACACATGTTGACCAACGTTGACATATGTTCTTGTCCACACGTTAGTGCTAACAGATCTCTCGCTACTCTCCAGCTGCGTTGACAAATCGTTGACATCTGATTACACCAACCGCGAGACATCTGAACATCACGAAACGACGACGTATCGCTACAAGCGCTACACTCGACCACCAGATCTCTCTCTCCCTGGCAGATCTCTCACTCCATCAGACTTCACCAAAACGACAGTGTTTCACTAACAATTCGCGGCCACTCACGCAAACGCCCAGGGACTCAGATCTCACTCGAAACGATGGCGTATTGCTTCTCTCGCTACAAAATATGCAGTAACCACCAAGCGTCCAACGACAACAGATTCCTCAAGTATCTGAACAGATCTCACACAAAACTGATCGCTGAACTCAAAATTCCCAAAACATCCAGAATTTCTCCAATTATGAAATCTGACCCAAAATGATATGAAACCTTCTAATTGAAATCTGAATTCTCAATTCCGAATAGTTCAACCAATTCAACTCCAATTCTCGCACAGATTTCACCTGATAATTCCTGCGACTAAAATCTGAACAACTCCCTGAGAGATCTGAAATTCTCAAATCAGATTTCACCAAAAATCTCAAATATGAAATCTGAAAATTCAAGATTACAAAATCTCATGACTAATCCTATACAAATCCGATTAATCACTATTCCAAATTCTCAATCCTCACACCAGCTCAGGCGTCCCTTCACTGTCCTAGCTTGGATATCTTCACGTCTACTCCAGTCTAAGAAAGCTGCGCATGACAAGTAGAGCATTAGTACAATAGAAGCAGATTTTGTGTGAATCAAAACTTAGATTCTGAACTTTAATCACAGATCCAACAGAATCAAATTCACTCTAATCTTTTTCGCTCAACTCTCGAATGTGAGTGAATTTGGGTGTGTGTGAGATTTACAGTGTAAGCACAATCTCTCAATAATTACTTCACGTCTACTCCAGTCTAAGAAAGCTGCGCATGACAAGTAGAGCATTAGTACAATAGAAGCAGATTTTGTGTGAATCAAAACTTAGATTCTGAACTTTAATCACAGATCCAACAGAATCAAATTCACTCTAATCTTTTTCGCTCAACTCTCGAATGTGAGTGAATTTGGGTGTGTGTGAGATTTACAGTGTAAGCACAATCTCTCAATAATTAAATCTCACACACACTGGGAAGTGCTACTAGTCCGAGCTGGTTATCTGCTATCTTCCCATCGTTGTGCTTTCTTCTGATTTTCTGTTTTTTCTTTGCACAACACTCTCACTTTTATTTTGCGCATATCTTCTTCTGTTGCATTGCGCCTGTTTATAATGTCTCTGCCTGGATTTATCCGTTGGACACAAAGTTGTAGCCGTTCTGAAAAGTCTTCTGACGCATATGTACTTTTTGTCGTTTGGCTTTTATTGCGTTGCAGGCTTTATTTGACTTGAGCTCTTTTCATCGGAGATTATGCAGCATTTGCTAACTTCGAGCTTTGTTTGCTTGTGCCTGATGTAGACAAGACGAAACAAATCAGTTTGAACCAATTAATTTGGTCTTCATATGATTGCTCAAACTGCTTTGTTTGACTAGATTGATTTGTGTGGTTCAGGCTTCTCAGCTTGTTTCTCTGTTAAGCTGGTTGCTTCCACGGATCCTACAGAGCTCTCTCCTTCTCCTCACCAGATTCTTTGTTCTCATTTTCAAGCTGATCTTCTTTTGGAGCAGCTTATATATCTGCGACTTTTTTGTCTGCAGCTGAGCTTGTTCTGTTCTTTCCTGCTCTTGAGCTGCTTCGAGGCTCCAGCTTTGCTCCATTCCCAGCTGATGACAAACCAGCTGGTTGATATATCTGTGAGATCAAGCTTCTCATAGATATCAGACGGCCAGCTGGTTTGTCTGCTCCCGGCTGGTCCTATTAACTTCAAGCTGGTTTGTCCTTAACCACCTGGGCTCTATTCTTCTCGTCACGAGCCCTTTGTGTGCTTGCTTGTTTACTTGGTCCATTCAGACACCTCATCCAAATTAGCAGCAAGCACACTGTTAATCAGTTTTGATTCAGTCTTCCCAAGGACTGAGATCCCTAAGATGAACTGATTATTGTCGTGCTCAATGATCAAGCGTGCACTTGATCGCTGCTCTTGTATGCGGCTTCGCACTCAATCACTGCTCTTGTACTATGCACTTGATCTGCGTTTGAGCCGTTCTGTACTTCAACATTCTGCACTTGAACTCTGCTCTTCATTTTCTGCACTTGATCTTCGTGCTGCACCTACTCCAAGCTGGTGAACCAGCTTGGTATTCCCTGCACCTCTGGAAGTAAATAGCTGTATCAGCTTGGGCCTCCCCTTACTGTTCCAACTAGATATCTTCGACCAATTCAGCTCAGGAGTTTCCTCACTGTTCCAGTTTGGATATCCTACTCCACTCTAAGCAAGCTGCCCATGTCATGTAGAACGTTAGTACAATAGAAGCAGATTTTGTGTGAATCAAAACTTAGATTCTGATCTGTAAAACAGATCCAACATTTTTGGAATAAATTCATGCTCAAACAACAACGGACTGAACGAAACTGTTGTCATTGGCTTTAAAACACGCTCAATGTCAACTGTTGTTACTACACCGTTGTCGTTCCCGACATCATTTTTTTAAAACAAGCTTAATGACAAGTGCTTTAATAAATTCGTTGTCTTTGCGCCAAACACAATACCATATGACATCGTGTTTTTAATAACCATTGTCGTTGTAGTAGAAAACGCGCTCATCAACAACGGATTTCACCGAAAACGTTGTTATAATTTAAAAAACAATGGTTTTGTATGAATCAGTTGTCTATTGCGCGTTGTTAAAGGTCATTTTTTGTAGTAGTGGATGAAGGGTAGAACTTGATTAATATTTTGGTGAACGGTGCAAAAGGGACTAGTTTCTGGAATCTTTGGATGACTCCGACTTTTCTCAAACTGTTATATAGTAATTTAATTTCATGAAAATTATGTGGAGCGAATTGGTCCAAAGAATGTTATTTAAGTGGTTACACATAATGCATCAACAAATGTTTCAGCAGGCATAAATTTTGACATCAAATGCTTCCATGCATATTGAATATTGAAGATTTATATTATTAATTTTAAGCAACAAATTTACAAATCAAAACTTATTAGAAAGTAATTAACCTCTTGAATTTATTTCATAACTACTGAAACATTTGTTGATGCATTATCTGTAACCACTTGAACAACATTTGCTGATGCATTATCTGTAACCACTTGAACAACATTATTTGGACCAATTTGCTCCACATATTTTTCGAACAAGTTAAATAACAATATAACAATATGAGAAAATATTCCAGAAATACAGTCCCTTTTGCACCGTTCACCAACATGTTAATCAGTCCATCCATCAGCCATTAATGTGCATCCATATTTTATAGTTCCCTCCTACTCTTTAAGAACATTTTTCACATTGTCTATTCCCTTTTTTAAATAAGTAACCCTAAATTCATGGTCAATAAGAGGATTCCAATTATAAGTACAGCAAGAAGCAACTCTACAAATTTCCTTAAGCTATAATACTTTACGACATGGAATGTAATATCTGCGTCGTACAATCATTTGGCAAAGCACTGCAGAGCATGGTCTCTTACTGTTTCTGATATTGATCATTTCTCTAAATATTTTGCTCCTTTTTTCTTTCCTTGTTTTTGTTAGAACAATATTTATTAAGTTTTGGTGATAACAAAAAGACAAAATGGATTGATCGATCAGTTGTCGCATTCAACAAGTGCTATTTTATCAGTTGGAGTTTTCAGTTGAGATCAGCAGTTGACTAGTTGGAGGAGTGCTAAACGACGGCGTCTTGATAAGGTGGAACGACGTCGTTGGTATGCACAGTTACAGTTCAGCAGATATCTTCTTGAAGAGCTACAGCGGTTATTCGTGAAGATTCAGCAGATGGTATTCGATTTGAGTTCTATCTTGTTTTGCTAAGAAGTGTCAACGACAGCGTTTAGATAAGTTGGAACGACGTCGTGGAAGTGCACTGTTTCGTTTCAGCAGATGAAGATTTCAGCAGACTCTTTGTTGAAGTAGTTCAGCAGTTGTTTAGTCTATTTGTTGAAGAAAGCTATACGACAGCGTTTGATTTAGTTGGTACGACAGCGTTTGGATTGATTCAGCAGAAGCGTTTCTTTGTCAACCAGCAGATGCTCTACTTGGTGTTTTCCAGCAGATGTATTTCGAAGATAGCAAAACGGCGTCACTTGAATAAGTTGACACGACATCGTTTTTGCTAATGGAATCAGCAGATGGAAAAACGCGTATGCATATCAGCAGGAGTCGTACAGTTGCCTGGAATGAAGGAAACAAGGTAGGTACTATTTTGAGTGAATAGTACAGTGTACAGTGGCCGTTTCTCTATGCTTTCACAAAAATGGAAAGAAGACAAATTGGCTCTGTGGATGAGCGTTTGACCTTGCAGTGGAGCAGAGATTACGGTGTACTATTTTGGCAGTAATTCAAACAGGATTTATTTCCTTTGGAGGATTTAATGTTACCGTTGCAATCGAAGCCTATAAATATCAGCAGCGGCTTTGAAGAACAAAAAAAATAATCGCTATTCTATCTTTGCTATAACGCTGCCAAAATTGAAACAGAGCTTTCTCTTCGTTGATATTTCAAAAAGCTCAAGACTCGAAGAACAATTCTTTTTGATATTCATTAGATAAACTTTAGAGTCAAATTACAGTCTCTAGCTTCGTGTTCTCATTGATATATTTGATAGAGTCTGTAAACGAACTGTCTTTTAAGAAGTTCGTAAAACGTTCAAATCTTGTAAACCAGCAGCTAGTCTGCGTGAAGCGTTGTGAGGTGCTAGGAGTTCTCAAGGCTGTTAGCTTTGGGATCGGGTGCTTGTAGATTGTCTACTTGTATCAAAGTCTTCTAGTGATACCTTCCGAGGAGGAAGAAGGGGAGACGTAGGATATTTATATCCGAACTTCCAGAAACAAACTCTCGACTCAATCTCTTATTTACGCATTTACTTTGTGTTTGAGCATTGTTCATTGTTCACAAACCAATCGGCCTATTTCCGCACATATTTTGTTGGCTGAGAAGTTTGCTTATAATTGAGAATCAAACATTTTAAAAGAACTTTGAAATAGAAAAATCGAAGGAGTTCATTCAACCCCCCCCCCTTCTGAACTCCTATTTACTTAGTGATCCTATTTCCGGGGACCATCAAGTGGTATCAGAGCAGGAATCTCAGTTATTGAACAATTATCTTTGCGTTTTTCATCATTTAA
>KV012831.1:31924-51191 GCA_001598015.1 Dorcoceras hygrometricum
TGGATGTAAGTGCTGATTTCCAAAGTAGTTTCAGGCGCAAGCTCTAAGTATTTGATATACGATCGTTTGCTTATATGGAAAAGATTTATTGGATCGTACAGTTGCCTGGAATGAAGGAAACAAGGTAGGTACTATTTTGAGTGAATAGTACAGTGTACAGTGGCCGTTTCTCTATGCTTGCACAAAAATGGAAAGAAGACAAATTGGCTCTGTGGATGAGCGTTTGACCTTGCAGTGGAGCAGAGATTACGGTGTACTATTTTGGCAGTAATTCAAACGGGATTTATTTCCTTTGGAGGATTTAATGTTACCGTTGCAATCGAAGCCTATAAATATCAGCAGCGGCTTTGAAGAACAAAAAAAATAATCGCTATTCTATCTTTGCTATAACGCTGCCAAAATTGAAACAGATCTTTCTCTTCGTTGATATTTCAAAAAGCTCAAGACTCGAAGAACAATTCTTTTTTATCTTCATTAGATAAACTTTCGAGTCAAATTACAGTCTCTAGCTTCGTGTTCTCATTGATATATTTGATAGAGTCTGTAAACGAACTGTCTTTTAAGAAGTTCGTAAAACGTTCAAATCTTGTAAACCAGCAGCTAGTCTGCGTGAAGCGTTGTGAGGTGCTAGGAGTTCTCAAGGCTGTTAGCTTTGGGATCGGGTGCTTGTAGATTGTCTACTTGTATCAAAGTCTTCTAGTGATACCTTCCGAGGAGGAAGAAGGGGAGACTTAGGATATTTATATCCGAACTTCCAGAAACAAACTCTCGACTCAATCTCTTATTTACGCATTTACTTTGTGTTTGAGCATTGTTCATTGTTCACAAACCAATCGGCCTATTTCCGCACATATTTTGTTGGCTGAGAAGTTTGCTTATAACTGAGAATCAAACATTTTAAAAGAACTTTGAAATAGAAAAATCGAAGGAGTTCATTCAACCCCCCCCCCTTCTGAACTCCTATTTGCTTAGTGATCCTATTTCCGGGGACCATCAGTTTTTTAATTAGATCCATACCATTGACAAAGAAATAATTTTAATGAACCATTGACTTAGGGTCTGATGGAGGAGCTTGCTATCGAACTTATGATTGGTTGTTTCCCTTTTCTTGGGATTGGAAACATATCATCCTCAATATTAGGATTCATGTTCACTGACTTTTTTTTGACTTTTTTTTTTTACATATAGTCTTGAACGACTCTGGATGTTTGCTAGGGTTTAGGCCTTTAGGTCTTTGAGCTTTCATTAGTAAGGTGTACAAAGAAGTTGCTTTTTTCAAAAAGCGACTCACTAAGTTTTTTAAAAAACCCAAGTGCGCCTGAGAGCGTCCTCACCTTAGTAAAACGCTACACCGGGTGGCGCCTCTCGTCTTCTACAACTATGATTGAAGGTATCACGAGGTCGAAACTACTTCGAGTGGTCATCCATTTGGATGTCCTATGGGTACTCGGAAAGTTAAGGACTGAAGAACAATGAAACAGATGTTCTAGTCAAGATGACCACCTACCTGACCGTCCTATCGGATGGGGATAGTAAACACATCCATATCAAAACTGTAAATGTCGAGCAAGCTATAATTTATTAATGAAACGTAACCTTTGCGTATCATAAACCTTACCCCTGCAAAGATTTTAAGCCCAAAAATGAGAACTTGACACCTAACACTGGATATCAAGGCCCAGTCACCTCATATCGGTCCTTGTACTTACCATTAACCCAAGTAAATGAGGTCGTGGACCAAGCATCAAAGTTCTTGAGGCCTAGGAACCTCTGTTAGAAAATGTGTTTAGGACTGTTAAGTCATAGATTATGTTGAATGAGTCAATTTGTTCTTTTATTTTTAGTGTGTTATTACAGTTATTCATGTTTGTCATCATGGCATGATTCTAGGACCATGATCTTAGTGGGTAGTTGTTATGTTAGCTATATATATTGTATTGTTTTCTAAAAGTAATGTACTGCAGTTCCTTTGTTTTCAATTCCATCTCTTCTTCACTGATTTAGATCTAACAACAGTTGGTATCAGAGCTATCTTCTTAAAGGACCTGTGTTAATTTGGCGCCTCATGGAAGCTGAAGCAAATTTCTCTGCAGCAAATTTCTCTGCAATTGCGCCGGCAGTGTTTAATGGTGACAACTACCAGCCTTGGGCAGTACGTATGGAGACATATTTGGAAGCTTTGGATCTATGGGAAGCAGTGGAAGAAGACTATGACGTTCCTGCACTTCCCAACAATCCCACGATGGCACAAATCAAAGCACAGAAAGAAAAGAAAAACAAAGAAAATCAAAGGCAAAAGGCATAGTCTGTTTGCTGCAGTTTACTTCCTCCATCTTCACTCGCATCATGTCTCTGGACATGAAGCTATTATCTGCAAAAAAAAAAATCAGCAGCAAGGTGAAGTAGCACATGCTGCTGATCAAGAGGCGGAGGATCACCTCTTCGTTGCTACATGTTTTTCTGGTATCGAATCTAGTGAGAATTGGCTTATTGACAGTGGCTGTACTAACCATATGACATATGATAAAGACTTATTCAGGGAGCTCAGCAGCACAACTTCATCAAAGGTCCGAGTTGGAAATGGAAAGTACATAACCGTGAAAGGAAAAGGAACGGTTGCAATCTCAACATATGCAGGTACAAAGCTAATTTCCGATGTGTTGTATGTCCCTGAAGTTGATCAAAATCTGTTAAGTGTTGGACAACTAATTGAAAAAGGTTTTAAGGTTGTCTTCGAAGATAGAAATTGCTTGATTAAGGATGCAGGGGGTCAAGATATTTTCAAAGTAAAAATGAAAGGGAAGAGCTTTACTCTAAATCCATTGGAGGAGGAGCAAATTGCTTTGTCAACCAAAGAAAATACCACTGAGGTATGGCACAAGAGGCTTGGGCACTATCATTATAAAGGGCTACTGCAATTGAAATCCAAGGAGATGGAAAATGATACTCCAGTAATTGATGAACATGCTCCAACTTGCAAGGCGTGTCAGTTTGGAAAGCAAAGCAGGAAACCATTTCCCAAATCAACCTGGAGAGCCTCAACAAAGCTGCAACTTATTCACACTGATATTGCAGGCCCACAAAGAACACCTTCTCTAAAAGGTAGTCTTTATTGTGCTACTTTCATTGATGATTTCACCCGCATGTGCTGGATTTTCTTCTTAAAACATAAGTCAGAAGTGGCTCAAATCTTCTGGAAGTTTAGAGCTAGAGTTGAGAACGAGAGTGGTTGCAGAATTCAAACTCTTAGATCAGATAATGGCAAGGAGTATACCTTTGATGCATTCAATTGTTTTTGTGAGGAGGCTGGCATCCAACATCAATTAACTGCTCCATACACTCCACAACAAAATGGAGTAAGTGAGAGGCGAAACAGATTCATATTTGAGATGACACGATGTATGCTATGTGAGAAAAATCTATCGAAGCAATTCTGGGCTGAAGCAGCAAATACTGCTGTTTTCTTGCAAATTCGTCTTCCAACAAGAGCAGTGAAGGATCGAACACCCTTTGAAGCATGGTATGGTTATAAACCATCTCTTAATTTTCTCAAAATATTTGGATGTTTGTGCTTCACTCATGTTCCGCAGCCTAAAAGAGATAAATTAGATAAAAGAGCACTTCCAGGAATTTTTATTGGCTACAGCTTGGTTGCAAAAGCATACAAAGTTTTCCAGCCACAAACTGGAAAAATTACTATAAGCGGGGATGTGCACTTTATGGAAGATGAAGCGTGGAACTGGGATGATTGAAAATAACAAAACTTGGGAGCTGGTTGATCGTCCTAAAAATAGAAAGATAATTGGAGTCAAATGGGTGTATAGAACCAAGCTTAATGCTGATGGCTCTATAAACAAATACAAAGCGAGGCTCGTTTTCAAAGGATATGCTCAAATATTTGGAGTGGACTACTCAGACACCTTCGCACCAGTTGCTAGACTTGACACCATCAGGCTCTTACTTGCTGTTGCAGCACAAAAGAATTGGAAGGTGCACCAACTAGACGTCAAGTCAGCATTCTTGAATGGCTTTTTGCAGGAGGAGATCTATGTAGAACAACCGGAAGGCTACAAGAAAGAAGGAGAAGAAGATAAAGTCTATCTTTTGAAAAAGGCTCTTTATGGATTGAAGCAAGCTCCACGAGCTTGGTACAGCAGGATTGATGATCATCTGCATAACTTGGGATTTGCTAAAAGCTTATCTGAATCAACACTATATGTCAAGCATACTGGAACTGACATTCTCATCATCTCACTATATGTGGATGATCTGCTTGTGACAGGAAATAATACAAATATTGTGGAGAAGTTTAAGCAGGAGATGATGAAGATTTTTGAGATGACAAATCTCGGATTGATGACCTTTTTTCTTGGAATGGAAATCAAGCAGAGTGAGTTTGAAGTCTTCATTTGTCAGAAGAATGTGCCAAGGAGATTTTGAAAAAGTTTAAACTTGAAGAATGCAAACAGATGGGCACACCAATGAACTCAAAAGAGAGGCTGTGTAAAGAAGATGGAACAGAGAAAACTGATTTGGCATATTTCAGAAGTCTGATTGGTTGCTTGATGTATCTGACAGCAACTCGACCAGATATTCTGAATTCTGTAAGCATTTTATCTAGATTTATGCATTGTGCAAGTGAAGAGCATCTCAAGGCTGCAAAGAGGGTGCTTAGATATGTGAAAGGAACATGTGATTTTGGAATCAAATACACAAGGAGCAAAGAGTTCAAGCTGGTTGGTTTCTCAGACAGTGATTGGGGAGGTTCCATTGATGATATGAAGAGAACTTCGGGCTACTGTTTCACACTACGTTCTGGAGTTTTTTCTTGGAGCTCAAAAAAACAAGAAATTGTAGCTCAATCCACTGCTGAAGCAGAGTTTATTGCTGCCACAGCTGCAGTTAATCAAGCATTGCGGTTAAGGAAGATTTTATTTGATCCCAGCTTAGAGCAAACTCAAAGCACAGAGATTCATGTTGACAACCAAGCTGCTATAGCCATCTCAAAAAATCCCGTGTTTCATGGAAAAACTAAGAACTTTAATATTAAGTTGTTTTTCTTAAGAGAGGTACAAAAAAATGGAGCTGTTACTCTTGTCTACTGCAGAACAGAAGATCAAGCTGCTGATGTGTTCACAAAACCACTGCCGATTAGCAAGTTTGAATTTCTAAGGACAAAACTTGGTGTGAGCAGCTCCTAAAGCAAGAAGGAGTGTTAGAAAATGTGTTTAGGACTGCTAAGTCATAGATTATGTTGAATGAGTCAATTTGTTCTTTTATTTTTAGTGTGTTATTACAGTTATTCATGTTTGTCATCATGGCATGATTCTAGGACCATGATCTTAGTGGGTAGTTGTTATGTTAGCTATATATATTGTATTGTTTTCTGAAAGTAATGTACTGCAGTTCCTTTGTTTTAAATTCCATCTCTTTTTCTCTGATTTAGATCTAACAACAACCTCGAGTCAGTCCTAACCATTAAGCAAGGTGAGTGAGGCCTTGGGCACCAAGCTTGAGTTCAAGTCCTGGGGACCTTGGTTGGTCTTTGACCGAATCCTTGAGCTTAAGAAAATGAGGTCTTGGCCAAGCCCCGGAGCTTGAGGCATGGGAATCTCAGGTAGGGCATCGACGAAATTTACCATTTAATTTCTCTCGCCAAGATTCAAACTTAGCATTTACCTCATCACTTATTTCATCTATCAAGACAATGTCATATGCAAACAGTACACACCAAGATAATACATCTTGGGTATGATTAGTGAGTTCGTCCATGACTAGTGTAAAATGAGAACGGCTTAGACTTGATCCTAATGCAGCCTTAGCTTTATAGGAATCTCTTCGGTTAACCTAATAGTATTCTTCACTCTTGTCATCACATCCTCGTACAAGTCCTGTAACAACTACAATTTATGCTACCCTAACACACCTTTTATCAAGAAGAAGACCATTCGATTGAATTGCTCGGTGGAACCTGTGAATCAAACCTAAAAAACTTGTAAGCCTTGGTAGCCACTACCTCAAGTATCAGAATTTGGGAAGTTACCTTCCACCCTAGCCTTTTTGTAGGCCTCCGGCTCAACCCACAGCGCAACTACTTCAATATCCGCATCCTCCGCCTCAACACAGGGTGCCTGCAAATCTTTTTAAAGGACCTCCAACTCCTGGTATGGGATTACTGAAATTACTCTGCTATAGTACAGCGGAGAGCTGTAGAGCTAGTTGGACCTAGCAGCTTGAGCCTAGTCCTCGAGATCAAAATCCGCTTCCGATTCGGCCTGGTTCATGCAAACTATCTATGGCCTCCATGACAATGGGAAGACCATAAAACATCAAAGATATTAAAATTCAGGAAGAGACAAAAAGATAAGTATCCAATTTATCAGGATCAGGTGAAATCGTATAAGATGGTAATGACTACTATCTTTGACTTGCGAGACAATCAACCTCTCTTCATGACAGGTTGGGAGGTGACTTTAGTACTTGAACCCTTAGCCGGAATATTCTATTCATTTCTACATTTGGATATTTTAATCGTTTACTTAGGTACTTAAATAATTTTTTTATTCTTCCACTTGTACTCTAAGTAGTCGTTCACGGTCTGGGCTTTGGATGCAGTTAGTTAACTCCTAATGCTTGTCCACTTTTCGGTCTTTTGCCAATGTTTAGTACAAATTAAGATGTATCCTACCTTAGATCCATTTGCTTATGGCTTGCTCGGCCTCGTGTGTCATACAACACTTTCAATCTACGTCCTAGGTGCAAATGTCTTGCACGTAAGCATACCTCTTCCCCGATGAGATGGAAATCACATTTGTTTTCTGTGAAGAAAGATCGGTGAAGGTGCTTATAATTTGGAGTATAGGCCTTATTTCAATAAATATGAATAAGACTATCATGAGCCTGCCGACAATAGATGTTGGATATTTTTATTGACGTGTTCGACCCTAAACAGTTGTTTCCTACCGATATTTTGCGATGTATTCTACCTATAAATTTTGTCCCTTTTTTGTATATTTTTGCTACTTCGAAAACGATGAGAAGTCATGATGTAGGGAATCGTGCACCCACTTACAATTGCGTTTCTTACACTTGATTTTGTTGTAAATAATTAAAGATTCATGAATAAATCCAGAATCATAAACATGTCAAATCATCAGATCTGAAACTGAATCTATAACCGAAAGTGGAAGCGTACCTGAAGCCATAGTGCTGAATCCTTTGAGAACGTTTGGTTGATCTTCCAGATCTGAGCGTTCTTCGTTGAGAGCCCTTTTGTTTCTCTCAGAATATATTCTAGTAATGAGATTTAGAATATGGAACGTGATACGTCAGATCTGGGGACCATACCATTAAATAGATAATTCATTGAATTATCTCCTGTAATTGCTGTTTTAGCCCATCATTAAAACAGAAATTATAATTTAGGCTCTACACATAAAAGGTCCATATCCAATTAGATACATTAAAGCCCAGTAATCCAAAACTTTACTTGATCACTTTAATTCAGGCTTATCTTTATTAATAGCCCACAACATATAACATCTCACATATAAGCCCATATAATTAATTGATCCAACAATCTCCCACTTGGGCTATATGTGTGACCTTACGGTTATGTGTTGTGCAAAATAACCTTATGAGCTCAGAAATGCTGTATTACCGAAATGTATCTACTATCAATCTCGTCCATCAATTGTGTCAACACAGGATCAAAGCAGCCTTCGTTACATTCATCGTAACTCGACCCATCAATGTTCACATGTATCAAAACAACTGAACGACATAGATTGTGATATGGATGTGTAGCAAGGAAATTTCACGCAATGTGATCCACGTGCCTATTTCCAACTGGTCCACCCTTAAACTTTATTTGAGATCAAACTTTAAAATTATCAGAGTGTGAACGAAAATTCAAACTTTATTTCTGCAGAAAATATCCATAAACAATAACCAAAAAACAATGTGATCCCCTATTTCCAACTGGTCCACCCTTAAACTTTATTTGAGATCAAACTTTAAAATTATCAGAGTGTGAATGAAATGAAAACATCCAATGACTGTGCCTTTTCATGAATGAGATAAATGAAACCATATCTCGAAAAATCGTCTGTGAACGTTATAAAATACTGTTGACCATTCCAAGAAGCCGAAGGGAATGGTCCACAAATATCAGTATGTATAAGTTCCAAGACGTCCGATGTCCTATTGGCTTCAAATCTCCTTTTGTTGGTCTGTTTGCCTTTTATGCAATTTACACAAATATTAGAAGTTGTGAAATCTAAAGGCTTGAGAATTTCATCTGACACAAGTCTCTGTATTCTCTGTATAGAGATATGTCCCAATCTCTTGTGCCATAATGCAACTGAATCAACTGTCTGCTGCACTATCTCAGGGCCCAGCTCGGACAGCTCACCCACTTCGTCCCAATGGATGGGTGATCTGCATCTCCTCCCATATAGTGCTTCGTATGGTGCCATACCGATGGAGGCTTGGGAGCTGCTATTATACGTGAAATCAACCAGTGGCAGCTTAGCTTCCCAGTTCCCTTGAAAATCGATGGCACAAGCTCGCAGCAAATCTTCCAGCACTTGATTTACCCTCTCTGTTTGTCCATTTGTTTGGGGATGAAAAGTTTTACTGAACTTGTGACGTCCGAACCCACGGGAATCACGAATTGGGGTAAATAAAAATTTTCGAATAAAAAGAAGGGCTGAAAGACAAGTTGTTATAAGCTGTATTTCTTATAACATTGAAAGAAACTGAAAACATGAAAACAAAATCTAACAGATACTCAGTTGCGCGCCAACTACTGTAAACATTTGCGGAAAAAAAGACTTTATTATAAATTGCAATTGCGATTTACAACAGCTGATATTCTATATAAATGTACAACTGTTGCAACTGATCTAATACAGTACTTCGAAAATAAAACAACATCAACTATGACACGGAAAACGCTGGCCTTTGACAAACACACACCACCCAGCAGCTGATTCAAGTTTCACCTTCTATTCGCTCTCCAGCTGACGCGCCTGCACCATTTTAAAAGCAAATGAGCCTAGGGGCTCAGCAAGTAAAACCTGAATAATAACAAGTTCAAATACGCAGGTGGACATCTGATCAATACATAAGTTAAAGGAACATCAATGAACAATATTATTTTCTTTCGTAAACATTCATTCTTTCTTTCATAAACTTGGAGACAGGGGATAGTAGTCCAAATCTCAACATCATTATCATTTTTCCTTAGATTTATGGATCAGAAGCTCTCATTAGGTCCGTGTTGCACCTGATCAAGTGACTACTGATATCAGCCTCAGCCATTGGCTTCTTTGCGTTAGGGCAACCGACATATAGACGAGTGCTCACCCTTCTCTTTATGGGAGGGCAACTGATAGCTGCTCACCTCACCCATTATGACCGTCTGTTATCTTTGCCATAAATCTTAAAATAAACTTTTGTTCCTTTAACATCCTTTTCTTTAAACTTTCTTTCTTAAAATCCTCGGGTTCCATCGTTTAAAATTCTTGCTTCCACTTTAAAATTTTACTGAGTATCGAATTCAGCTTTTGGAAACATATCATTGAAATGAAACCAGTCGTAAGAGAAACCAATCGCAATAAATAGGAACCAGTCGCAAGACAGGAAGCAGTCGCAACAAAATGGAACAGTACTATGAAACAAAACAGATTTCTACTGTTCACGGGTTGTGCTAAAAGAAACCAGCTGCAAGGTGTTTTTAATAAAAACAAACGTATTAAATGAAACGACGTCGTTAGCGCATCAACCAGTCGCAAGAAAAGCTCTAACATACGTGAAACCAGACGCAAGGATTTTTGCTAAATAATCAGACGCAATGAATAGTACTTTAGAAGTGAATAGTGCAACTGCTGCAATACTAAAATGGAATGCAACAGCTGCAATATTACAATGGAATGCAACAGCTGGAATATTACAATGGAATGCAACAGCTGGAATGAACAGTGAAACTACTGATTTTACGAAAACAACGCAACTGCTGGAATGAACAGTGATATTTGTAACATCAAAACAACAACTATGCTATCAGTCGTTGCCTATCAAACCAGACTTTATACTGATTCAACTAGCAACTACCAATTACATAATTATCAAATTCTGATATTACAACCACTGAAAGGAAGAACATTCATAAACATTCTTGGATTAAACTCGAATCCTCAGTACTTTAAAATATCATAAACTTTCTGGAAAACATTTGGAAGCATCAAAACATCATTTTGAACCCATCTTTCTTCCTTTTCATGTATAAATCATTTTAAACATGAACTTTAAACATACTGTAACATATAGGCAAGAAGACTCAGAAAACATCAATATATGCTTTAAATGGTGAGTCAAGAATCAGCTTTTACTTGCCTTAAATGAAGCTTTGGAACAGCAATCGATTCCTGCAGAAATCTTCTCCTTTAAGAAACGCACGAACTTCTCTGGAAAATATTTTGAAGATTTTCTTTGCAAATGATAAGGATCTTTCTTTCAAAACAGGTTTTTTTATATGAAATGGATTGGTGGCAAGCTACTTGTGAAAGGGTAAAGACTTAGCATATCAGCTTCTGTTTCCCATGTTGCTTCTCGCTCCGACTGGTTGGACCATTTTATCTTAACCATAGGAATGCTACGGTTTCTTAATCTTATAATTTCTCGGAGGAGAATTCTTTCTGGTCGCTCTTCATAGCTCAAGTCTGGTGCTAATTGGATTGGTTCATGACTTAGTACATGCGAAGGATTGGGAACATATTTCCTCAAAGCTGATACATGAAAAACATTATGTACTGCTGACAGCTGCGGTGGCAGTGCTAATCGATAGGCTAATGTTCCTATCTTCTCCAAAATTTCATATGGTCCAATATACCTTGGACTCAACTTTCCTTTCTTTCCAAAACGCATAACTCCTTTCATTGGAGCTATTCTCAAGAATACATGATCACCTATCTCAAAATTCAGTTTCCTTCTTCGATTATCTGCATAACTTTTCTGTCGACTTTGAGCAGCTTTCATTCTTTCTATTATTTTTCTAATAGCTGCTGCTGTTTGCTCCACTACGTCCGATCCTAAACCAGCTCTTTCACCAACTTCATCGCAATGAAGTGGTGTCCTACACTTTCGGCCGTAGAGTGCTTCATATGGAGCCATTTGAATCGAAGCTTGGAAACTGTTATTATAGGCAAACTCTACCAGTGGTAACTTCAAATCCCAGCTTTCTGAAAAATCCACAATACATGCTCTAAGCAAGTCTTCTAAAATCTGAATCACCCTTTCTGATTGTCCATCAGTCTGGGGGTGAAACGCAGTACTGAAAGTCAGCTTTGTACCCATAGCTTTATGTAGAATTTTCCAAAATACTGATGTAAACTTAGGATCTCTATCTGATACAATAGAAATTGGAACACCATGTAGCCTCACTATTTCCTTAACATATAAATCTTCGTATCTGCTCACCTCATATGTTGTTTTGACTGGTAAGAAATGAGCAGACTTAGTGAGTCTATCAATTATAACCCAGATGGAGTTATATCCTTGAACAGTTCTTGGTAATCCAGTTACAAAATCCATCGCTATACATTCCCACTTCCATTCTGGAATAGGCAGTGGTTTTAATAATCCAGCCGGTCGCTGATGTTCAGCCTTCACCAGCTGACACGTCAAACATTCAGCTACAAATCTAGTAACATCCCTCTTCATTCCTGGCCACCAGTACAACTGCTGGAGGTCCTTATACATTTTGGTACTTCCGGGATGTACTGAGTAAGGAGCCGTATGAGCTTCTTTCAAAAGATCAGCTCTCAAATCATTTACTTGAGGTACCCAGATTCTTCCCATATAATTCCATCTTCTGAAAAATGATGCTGCTGCCGTCTTTCTTTATCTTGTTTAACCCATTTCTACAATTGTTCATCTTGCAGCTGTCCCTCTCGAATTTGGTCTATTATATTTGATCTTACTGAGAGGTTTGCTAAAATCATATTACTGCTGCTAGACACTATTTCAAGTCCAAACTTTTCAGTATCAGCTGCCAACGGCTTCTGGACAATCAGCTGAGCTAATCCAACAGATTTCCTGCTTAGAGCATCAGCTACCACATTTGCTTTTCCTGGGTGATAGCTGATCGTACAGTCGTAATCTTTAACCAGCTCCAACCATCGCCTCTGCCTCATATTCAATTCTCTCTGGGTAAAGAAGTATTTCAAACACTTGTGATCTGTAAATATCTCACACTTCTCCCCATATAGATAATGTCTCCATATCTTAAGGGCAAAGACAACAACTGCCAGTTCTAAGTCATGCGTTGGGTAATTCTTCTCGTGATCCTTCAGCTGTCTAGATGCAAATGAAATGACTTTACGATCCTGCATCAACACATCTCCTAGTCCCAACTTTGATGCATCGGTGTAAATTACAAATTTTCCTGCATCAGCTGGCATCGTTAACACAGGTGCTTCAATCAATGCTTGCTTCAGTTTGTCAAAACTGTTTTGACATTCAACTGTCCAGTTATACTTCACCTGTTTTTTTGTTAACATAGTCAAGGTTTCAGACCCCGTGCTAATTACTCAAGATAATAGCACAATTAAGCACATAATCACGGAAGCGTAAAAATCGGGCTTAAAAATTTTCGAAATAAATTAGGCCTGAACTTAAAATCATACATTCAAAATATTCATAATCAAAATATGAGTTGACTCAGACTCACATAAAACAGGTAACACAATTATCAATTCAAATACAGATCCCCAAAAATACATAAGACACGGGGCATCTCCCGGGTTCGATACATAAATAAAATAACTGGTACTCATGGATCGACCAGCTGAACATCCACTCTGTCCAGCTTGGTTACCTTAAGATCCTGCAAATGGGTAACGCAGACCAAAACAACACAAAAGAAGGAAAACAAATACGAGGTCAAGCCTCAGTACGAAGAGCTATCTAAACAGCTAACATGCAACATGCTATAATCAATGACATGAATGCATGAGGGCTATAAAAGATCGGATAGCTATACCAGCAAGTCAACTGGCAATCACATCAATCGAGCCTCTATACCATGCACAGCAAGTAAGTCGGTGGAAATCATCGGTCCGTGATCTTCAGGGTCCGTCAACCCATCACAACTCGGTGGTAGACACTCGAATCCGGTCGTCACCACTCCGATGATAGCGTTGGACTTTTCAGGAACGACAACTCAGTCGGCCAGTCACAACGTGGCTCTAATCTCGGGTCATCAATCAATCTGTCAGGCTCAATATGTATGCATGTATGCCAATCAATCATCAATGCACAATACATACATTAAGTCATACGTGAAACAGAATTGTACAATTCAATCAATTCAACAAACTGTAACACGTAAAATCATATAATCACATCAACAGGTTCGCAACATCAATCATAGTCATGTTCATGCTCTAAGCTGCTAAATCTGCTCAATTCGTACCTTCAATCCTCAAATTCTACCTCACAGATTCCTCAAATGCACGACAGGACTCTCTGGAAGCTGGAATCTGTTTCAAAGGCTAAAAAATCAGCTTAATTCAACAATAATTCAGACCCTGTACACTCTAATACCTACGGCCAGAACTATACTCAAGTTCTAAACAATTCTACGCAGGTATTAGCTACTAGACAAAGCTCAATTAAACGATAATTGCTCACCCCGAAGCTTAAACCAGCAAGAGAACACACGAAACAGACTTCTCCAAAAAGCTTCGAACACCAGTATCTTCGCGCTTCTACTCCAACGCTAATTCAGGTCCTCTAATGGATAGCAATCAAAAGAGCTTGGCAAGGCGAACTCAGCGTCACCAAAATCATCAAAAACAGAGGTTGGAATTTGCAGAAATCTCAAGAAGAAGCGTTCGAGTGAACAGTATCGAACAAGGGTTTGGATAAGAAGATAAGAAATATCGGGTTCTAAAATATTTCTAAGTGTCGATCAACACTTCTATATTTAATCCTCAAATGCAACGTCTGTTGATCACAAAATAATCATCGTCGTGAACAGTAGAAATCTTCTAACCAAAACCAGTCGTTTCCCACAACAAAACCAGGAGCAACAAAGAGTCGATGCATTCTCAAAAGAACATCAAAACGACACCGTTCCAACTAACTCAAATGACGTCGCAGAGCTTCACCAGCTGACAACATATATCTCTTGTGAAGCAACCAAAAGCTGGTAACAGATCCCTACAAAAACCCATCAGTCGACTAGTTACGCAAAACAAGCCAAAACGACGACGCGTCAACTAATCCAAACGACATCGTAGCGCTCCACCAACTGGTACCAAATTCCCTACGAAAAACCAGCAGCTGGTTACGCTAAACAATCCAGACGCAACCAAAACGCAGCGTTTCAACTTAACAAAACGACGTCGCGTTGCTCCCACAACTGGTTCCTCAAACCAACGGCTGGTCACCCAGTCGCAACGCATTCTTCACAACAATTCTCTCACGGCTGGTTCTTCAAACCATCAGCTGGTCGCTCCTTTACTCACGCATCTGCTGGTCCAGTAGTCAACACCCAAAAAGTGTTGACCAACACGTGTCGCTCTCTCAAAACCAGCAGCTGGTTACGCTAAACAATCCAGACGCAACCAAAACGCAGCGTTTCAACTTAACAAAACGACGTCGCGTTGCTCCCACAACTGGTTCCTCAAACCAACGGCTGGTCACCCAGTCGCAACGCATTCTTCACAACAATTCTCTCACGGCTGGTTCTTCAAACCATCAGCTGGTCGCTCCTTTACTCACGCATCTGCTGGTCCAGTAGTCAACACCCAAAAGTGTTGACCAACACGTGTCGCTCTCTCGCTAACTCTCGCGCTAAATGCAACGTCTGCCAGCAGCAACATCTACAATCAAAACAACGACGTACGTCTCACACGCTACAGTAACTATCTAAATCCAATTCTACCAGCTGCAGGCTACAGTACCGCTGACCCGTGTTGACTCTAAGAATTTCGCTGCGACTGATTCAATACTTAGAAAAATTCGACAACTCTAATTCCTGTGACTAATCCTACAAAAATATGATTAATCACTATTCGAATTTCTCAATCCTCACATTCTCCCCACCTTAAGAGATTTCGTCCTCGAAATCAAAAGGCACACTCAGGGAAGAATTTAATCAATTTATCACAACAGCAGAAAACAAAACGGAAATTCATCTGCTACAAATCCAAGAGTTCAAGATAACTGAACAATTCACAAACAAGAATTAAAGAAAACACAACCAGAAACTGAAAATTAATACATCTATCTACTCAAACAGATGCGGCCATTCCCGCTGCATCTTATCTTCCGGTTCCCAAGTTGCTTATTCTCTGCCATGCTTGCTCCATTGGACCATCACCAATGGAACCACTTTGTTCCTCAGCTGCTTCTCCTTCCTATCCAAAATCTGAACTGGATATTCAACATAACTCAAGGAAGAATCTAGCTCAACTTCATCGGTTCTCAACACATGCGACGGATCTGGCTCATATTTCCTCAACATTGACACATGAAAAACGTCATGCATCGCTGCTAATTCAGCAGGCAGCCTCAATCGATAATTCAACTGTCCAATCCGTTCGATAATCTCAAAGGGACCAACGAATCTAGGAGCTAATTTGCCTTTAAATCTAAAGCGCATCACGCTCTTGAAGGGAGAAACTTTCAGAAATACTCTATCGCCAACCTCAAATTCCAATGGTCGACGTCTTCGGTTAGCATAGCTAGAGAAACGGTCTTGAGCAGCTTTCATTCTACTCCGAATCAAATCAATTTGATCCTTCATGTGCTGCACAAACTCAGAGGTAGAAAGCTGTCTCTCACCAACTTCTTCCCAACAGATTGGAGATCTGCATTTTGGACCATACAAAGCCTCAAACGGAGCCATTTCGATAGTCACCTGGTAGCTGTTATTATACGAAAACTCAACTAAGGACAAGGAATCCTACCAGCCACCACTGAAATCCATCACCACTGCACGCAGCATATCCTCTAAAGTCTGAATAGTCCGCTCAGACTGGCCATCTGTCTGTGGGTGATAGGCTGTACTTATAGCCAATCTCGAACCCATCGCTGCTTGCAAGATCTTCAAAAATCGGGAAGTAAACCTTGGATCTCTATCAGACACTATCGAAACCGGAACTCCATGCAATCTAACCACATGGTCGTGATGGTCCCAGAAATATGATCAATATATGTATAGGAGTTCAGAAGGGGGGATTGAATGAACTCCTTGGATTTTAAATTTTCGTTTAAAAGTTTTACTAGCACTGCTAAACTTAAGTCCGAGTTACCAGACTTAAGGATCTCAGTTTATCGCAAATCTCTCGGCTAACAAAAATAGTGCGGAAAGAAGCCGATCGATTTGTGAACAGACAAACAATAAATAACTTGCGGAATATAAAAGATAAGAGTCAGAAATTTGTTTCTGGAAGTTCGGATATAAATTGTTGGCGCAGTGGCGGATCCGGATCCCGTTCCCGGGGGCGCAGCGGAAGTTTCAAAATTTGCCCCGGAAACGTTCAATACATAACAAATATAATGCAATAAAACATACATAGGATGTTTTAGAGTGTTACCTTGCTGGCGTCTAGGCACCTGGCTCCGACCAGATTCACAGGGAATCTGGCACTTCAACGGTAGGCGGCGGTAGATCTCCTAATCCGGTCCACGACTGGAAACAGGACTCCTTCATCAGTCTGCACTAGAAGAGCTGACGAATTTGCCACGAACGGAATCTCCACGACAAGGTGATCGGAACAAGTCCGATCATGGAAAGCGGCGGCGGCGCGGCGACAAGGCGGCGGCGGCCGAGAGAGGCGTGGAGGAGAGGGGTGGGCGGAGCTTGGAGGCTAGGGTTTTGTGTTGTGTGGTATAATAACCCTAGGACAATAACAAGTAGACATGTGATGGGATTGGACCGGCCCAATGGGCCTGGGTCAGGCCCAGGTTCATATGAACATTCGGTTCATTTCCATCACTGTGGCTTCATCAGAACTCCGATCGATGATCTGATCAGACCGATCTACATAGTTTCCAAAACTGAGTATTATGATGCGAAAACAATTTTTCAGACCACCTAGTCCAAAATTGCAGTTTAGCCCTTCAAATTTGGGAAATCGCAATTTGACCCCTGTTGACTTTTAGGAAGTCGCACTCCCTAAATTCCTCCTCATATTCTCAACTCATTGAGCTCAGTTTCCGTGCGGGAATCGTGAAACCAGTACTTGTGTGACCCTCAATGGTTCAGGGATACAGCTAGCAGTGGAACCACAACCATTGTGGCTCCGAAATCACAATTTCGGACTGACCCATCGGATCATGGTAAAGCGCCTAGCAACATCGCCCCATGATCCCCTAGGTATCACAGATAGTGCCTGCAAGAACCAGTTGGTCATGGTTAGCGTACAGTACGGTCATTTAAACACATATATCCCGATCAGATCAACGACCATTGGTAAATCGAGAGTCGCTAGAGATCCAATAGCTATGCATACATCTCGGAGATCAAATAGTGACATCACGTGTGTTACTAGGTAAACCCATTTGCCTAAAACACATCTAGTACTCTGGCCAGAGATTTATCACACTATTACCTCCTCAGATAGCATAGGATATCCACTCATAAAAGCGAGCGGTGAATCCTCGACAACGAAGCATCGACTCCTACATACATCGGGACCTCACCCAATCCCGCCACCTAATGACCCCAAATGAGTCTGTAAACGGGTCAAAGTGAGGCACCTATCATGTAGAGTCTCAATGACGTTTCGAGTAGTGAGGACTAATCAGTACAACCAAGACCTTGAACTTATCCACTCGACAAATGGTAACCACTTGGAAAGTCCGAATGAGGGTAGTTCGATAGATCACAAGGTCACTATCCATCTGCATGCTCAGAACATCACAATGTTCCCTACCAATGAAACATGGTACTTCACATCGCAGATGCTAGTCTCGAGCTCGGGCGGCCTTATCCTCATTTTGACGGCCCAATCGACTAGGAACGAGTTCAGAATACACAGTGACTATTAGATATGTTTCATGATAGCCATCATATCCACTATCACATCTAACATACACTATGGTGCATTCTAGGTCTTTATCCAACACAATTGTTAACATTATAGCATAATGATAATAAAGAATGCCATAAAAGAAATGCGAATTTCATAAATAAAGATCGTTATACAAAGAGTCAATAAAACCCACACGCCACAAGTTGGCTAGTTGGGCATCTACTCTAACAATCTCCCACTTGTCCTAAAATACACTATGGTGCATTCTAGGTCTTTATCCAACACAATTGTTAACATTATAGCATAATGATAATAAAGAATGCCATAAAAGAAATGCGAATTTCATAAATAAAGATCGTTATACAAAGAGTCAATAAAACCCACACGCCACAAGTTGAGTGACTATTAGATATGTTTCATGATAGCCATCATATCCACTATCACATCTAACATACACTATGGTGCATTCTAGGTCTTTATCCAACACAATTGTTAACATTATAGCATAATGATAATAAAGAATGCCATAAAAGAAATGCGAATTTCATAAATAAAGATCGTTATACAAAGAGTCAATAAAACCCACACGCCACAAGTTGGCTAGTTGGGCATCTACTCTAACAATCTCCCACTTGTCCTAAAGCCAACTACTCATCAGAAGCAGTCCCATTGTTTCGCGATGTTTTTCTAACAACGGTCCTGGCAAGGGCTTCGTAAGTGGATAAGCAATGTTGTTTGTGTTGGGGATCCGGATCCGCCCCCCGGCTAGGCAGTGGAAGAACAAGAAACAGGTGCCGGGAGGCGATCAATACGAAAAATCATACAATTCTATAATCGTCATACATAGGGCGTTTTAGCATGTTACCTCGCTGGCACTTGTGCCTGGCTCCAACCGGTATTACAATAATCCGGCTCTTCTCGGTAGATTGCGGTAGTTTACGCGAATCCGGTCCACGACCAGATCCGAGACTCCTTCATCAGGCTGCACTAGAAGCCCTGACGAGATCAGCACGAACGGATTCTTCACGTCGAGTTGGCCGGAAACTATTTTTCCGGCGAAGACGGCGGCGGCGGCGGCGGCGCGTGGAGGCGACGGCGGCGACGGCTTTTGAGAGAGGGAGGCGGCGTTTTTGCTTAGGGTCTAGGGTTATGAGAGCTTGTTTTGTTAATCAAGACTCTTAATGTATTTAAATACATAAGTGTAGGAATTGGACCGG
>KV012832.1:0-10291 GCA_001598015.1 Dorcoceras hygrometricum
TACGTATCCCCTTCTTCCTTTGCAGGAAGGTTCCACTAGAAGAAATTTGATGCACACAACTTCTGTCTACACCCAGTAACCGAGCCTCGCTCCAAGTGAACTCCTAGCAATCACCAACTACACGCAGATACAACTGCGGAATCACAAACAACTTGATTTTTGGAACTTCATTACACAGCAAGTTCGTTACAGACTCAATATCGATGTACAATGAAGTGCTAAACTATGAGTACTGTAAATATTCTGGTTTCTAAACTCAATTTACTAATGTAAACCAGAAGGTGTAAGTCGAAGATGAAATTAATAAGAACAACGTGGAGAGTTCTTCGAGTTTTGAGAGATTGGATTTAGAATATTTCTGCAAAAGTAAGTTCCAGTGAGTATTCGAGAGTTTTTTGTATCTGTGAATTGACCAGTGGGTTCTTGACTTGAAGTCTTCATCTATTTATACTCTTCAACTCCAACGGTCGGTAGTTTGAATCCTTCTGTAAATCTTCTTCGAGTCTCCATTAGCGCTATTCACAAGGTAAACTGCGCTGTCAAAGCTTGATTGACTTAGTTTCCAAATAGAGTAGCCAACGTATCAATTATTTTGCGTAATGCGTGGCTTCCTCAAGATAGCTTTGATTTTGTTTCCTTAATTCTATTTTGAAGATTTTAATTTTCTTCAATCGACTGATGACAACTGAAGAGATTTGAGACTTACATCTGTTGCAGCGCTTCACATCTGAATGTTGCTTTCTTTCCTTTTGTGAATGGCTAAGGGAAATTTCCTTACTCATGGGGTTACCACATCTGATATATTTCCCTACTAACACTTTATCAAATCTGAAAACTCTACTGCTCTTCTTGTGATACTGACTCTCAACTCTAAGTCTGAAGAATCCTGTATCGTCTATTCACATCTGATATGCTTAACTCAAATCCGTATATTTCTTAACGACAATATCTGGTTCTGTTACTGTAGACTTTGAATCACTTATGAAGACCCTCAAATCTGAATGTTTAACGACATCTGAAATATTCCTGAATAATCAAATCTGATAGGCTTCCTGAAGACTTATCTCGATAACTGATATCTGAACATTTCTTTACTGAAGAATCAAATCTGATAGTCTCTGAAACAAAACTTTCAACCCGATATCTGAGTACACTGTTCCAAGGGTTTCGGTTCTGAGCCGCAGCTGCTAACCACGATGACTGTCCAAATCTGATTACAAAGGTTCAGTTCTTATTTGTTTTTGTTATCACCAAAACTAATAATTTTATCTTAACATACGCACATATACAGCTGATGATTATCCAAGAGCTGATCTGATATTGCCTTTGCTGATATATTAAAAAACAACAATTGCTATTTACTTTCTCAGAATGGAGGATTTTATCATTGCGTATCTATAAATCTTACAAGTGTATTTTTAAATACAAAACTAGCATATAGATGCTCGACACGTGTTCTGTCAGACCACATCACACACAACCGATATTTTCTCTCACCATTTCAAATTCTTCTTTTTATACTCTATCGTCACTAACCTTTTGATTCTGTGAAAATTTTTCGCATTTATATTCTCTTTGAAGATAACTTCTCCAGCGGAGTTTGTTGAGTAGAATAATAAAATTGGCGACGGAGAGAAAGCAGCAGCAACAAGGCCAAACGGTTGGAGGATATGCGCCCCAGAGCTGCAGATGCTTCTCACCTAGCTGTGAAACACAAAAGGACGACAATTGTAATAGATGCTTCCTCTTTCAAGGCATTCAGAATCGTCCCCGCTACGGTGAATATGTATATAGATCTGGTTCTTCATTCTTCAGTACATTTTACAGAGTTTGTTCCTCATTCAGTTTTCAGAGCTGTTAAGCTCGGCCAGCATGCTGAACATTTTTTTGGATTTTTCAAAGAGGATGCACAGTCAGAATCATTTTGATTTTCTTCTGCGTCTGACACTGTTGAAGTTGTTCTTGAAGAAGTTAAGCCGATAGATCGTATTCGTGACAAACCTACCTCAGCTCCAGTATATCGCCAGACAGCTGCTCAGCTTAGAGACTCTGTTGGAGTAAATTTCAGAAGTTTTGGTGATGAAAAATATAAAAGAGATGAAAAATTAAAGAGATCAATCAGACTAAAGTGACAAGATCAAGATGAAGCTTACTACGTTGGATGTAGAAACCAGATCGGAGCAGAGTCAAGCTGGTCAAGGAAAAACCTGTTCAACGCATTTAGGTACACTGGTTGAGGACAAACCAGCAAAAGTAATTTGGTCAAGCTGGTTAAAGTCAAACCAATTCAAAGATACTCAGCCGGATAAAGACAGTTCAGTTGAGTAAACATGAAGAATCTGAAGCGGAAAGCATTGAGATGAAGAGCAGCAGAACAATGGTTTACGGTTGAGAAAACAGATCACAAGTGGCAGTGATAAGTGGCATAATCGACCAGCTGGAGTGATAAGTAGAATAACCGACCAGCTGGAAGACCGGTTAAGTAAACCAACTCAAAGCAGTTTGGCTCTACGAATGTTATACTACTGGAGATATATGTGTACAACGATTGCTATCCGAATCAGTACAGAACAAAGACATGAGCACAATACTTCAAAGCAAACTGGATTTAATCAAGCTCAGAACCCGATCAAGAAAAGCAGCTCATAAACTAGATCGGGAGACCAGCTGAGTTATCGACAACGTAGAAAATTGAATTTTGGAATGTTTGAAGCTACGTACGATATGATATGAGACATTTGACGTCTCTGCAGTGATGTGTAGTCATTGGAACTACTTTGAGCTAAATCCAGATACGCATAGATAAGGTTCAAACTGAAGACGACACAGAGTTGCTAAAAAGGGCAAAGAATTTAATGGAGATGTACTTTCATCGTACAGACTTCAGCCCATGAATCCTCATCTGTGTTTGTAGTGTATCCACTGCAAAAATATGAGAACTGGAGAGCAAAGCAATGATCTGAAGATCAGTTGCTGTCAAGGGCTGATCAGCTTGAAAGCGTTGGCGATGGGATTCCAAGAATTTCCTCAGAAGCATCTCTCTGTATTTGGCAATTGTAAACTCCCTCCTCCTCACAGCTGTTTCTAATGAATTCGTCCCTGCCCATGCCAAAAACTGCTTCTCTTTGACAATAACATCCTTTACTAACTCAATATCTGCTAATTTACTTAAACTGAAGGAATGAAAGAACGAAACAACTTCTGCTATTACCTTCTCACGAAGCTGTACAAGGAAATCTATATCTGCACATATCAAACTGAACATCTCCTGGGACGGGTGCCCTTTTATTGTATCCTCAACAAGAGGCTCCTTCCCCTTGTCAGCTGTACCAATTCGAGGGAGACTGGCCTTGTCCCAGTCACCTTCGTGGATTTCCGGAATCTCAATTCTACGTGCAAATTTTATTCTGGTAATCTCTGCGGCTGTTACTGAAGGCAACATCACGTCTGCTGGAATCTGTTTCAGAATATCTTCAAGGGACATTGACTCTTCATCATATGTGGTAGAGACAGTGAGTTCCATAACCTTGCTCACGGACCCTGTGTCCTCAGATTCCGTCATGGTCGCAACATCCTTAGCTAGACTCAACTCCTCAGTATCCACTGGTTCAATATCTGTCTCCTCTTCTTCGACAGACTCAATTATCTTACTTGGTTGCTTAAATAGCGTTCAGCAGTGGTGACGTGAGCAGTTGTCGCTGGTTTGTTGGTTTCCAGTTTTGAGGAGTAGTCTGATATCGAGGGCATTCAGATGTCTCTTAGCGTGTTTTGTAGCGGGTGTTGGTACGTCGCCGTTTGGATTAGTTGGAACGACAGCGTTTTGGATTAGAGAAGGAGACTCAGCTGTGAGTTGCGTTAGCTCTCAGCTGTGTGAGAGATCTGATGTTGCGTTGTCAACAGATGTTGTTTAGTTGTTCAGCTGTGAGTAGCGGGTGACGTGCCCAACTGCGATAGTAGTTCTCTGCGACGTCGTTTGAGTTAGTAGAGATCTGTCTTGGCATAGAGAGAGATCTGGTGAGAGATCTGAATCCAGCGGGAATACCAGTTGTGTTAGCTTAAGTTGTCGGTGGATCTGTTTCTAGTTTCAGTAAGCTGTGAGATTTAAATAGGGAGTGTGGCCTTGTTCTCTATTATTATTCCCAACACTTAGAATATTTCCCGATAGCAAACTATGTCGCGATACCCTAGCTACTGTTCGCAGAACCTTATCTTCTTCTATTGCCGATGATGGACAGCTCCGATTGAAGTAAGAGTGGTAGCGTTGGACTCCTCTTGCTGAGACGCTTCGTTGGACATAACTTTCGGACGTTTGCTTAAAGCTGGTGAGGTGCACGAAGACATCTCCCTTCTGTATTTTGTTAGCATACTGTCCTAGCTTGTTGGGATAAGTGTTCTAACCCTGCATTGTGTTTGTTTAGAGCTTTCTGTTGAGTTAGAGGGGTAGTATAGCGCTGGTCGAGTTCGTAGCTCCCAGCTGTTGTTTTTCTGTTTTTTCGGTCCTTGAGTAGTTGTTTGTAATTGGCTTAGCAGGTGTGAGATCTGTGTAGCTCGGACCCAATTTGTAGTAATTTTTGCACAGAGACTTGAGTTACGGATGTGAGCTTGTTTACAGCGTTGAATTAGGCATGGATATTATGTGCTGTTGTGTATGCTTGTGTGTTGTTATCTGCTTGCTTGTATTGTGTTGATAATCGCAAGCTGTTCATTGCATACGCATTGTTCATGTGCATTCAGATCTTGTTGAGCTTGCCTTGTTGTTGATCTCTATGCGTACCAGGATGCTGTTGAGGCGAGCGGGTAACTCCCGTACCTCATCTCCCTGCTGGGATCTGTTAGCCACTATGAGCGGAGTGGGTAGCTCCCACATCTCATGAGTTGAGCAACAACGGGTTGAGTCATGTTGTGCATCTGGTACCGTGTGCTGATACGAGTGGGTACATATACTGACACACCCCGTGGCCACTGTCGTAATGTTGTTCAGTTGATCTGTTGTTGCTGTTGAGCAGTTCCTTGAGATCCTTTGGCTCCCTGCGTTTCGGTTGTAGCCTTGTTCTCATGCATAGCACTTGCATTTTATCTGTTTCCATTTAACTGCTGTTTTCAGTTGCTCTCCATACTGGGGTTTGACCCCATGTCACTCTGGGGCTTGGTATTGTTTTCCTATATGTGTTTCCAGGTTACCATGGTTTCTCTGCTGGTCGTGGAGTAGACCCAGCTAGAGGTGCCCCAGGAGGTGGTTAGAGTGTCCCAGTTAGCGTATAGCATATTATGTATCAGTACTGATAGCTGGGGGTTGTCCTGTGCTTTGTAGTAGATGTTGTTTGGTACTTGATATGTGTTTAATGTTGTACTGTTGTACTGAATTGTGTTGTTAAACTGGGATATTTTAAGTATTATTGTATTTTAAATTATATGTTTTAATCGTCAGGCCAAAGAGAAAATTTTAAGCCACTTTTATATGCTTCCGCTATTGTTTTGCGTGGTTTAACTCTGAGTAGAGAACGAGGCCTGATAGTTTCGGTGCAGTAAAAGAAGCCATTTTCCTAGCAATTTCATTTTCATCTCCATCAAGATTATCATCCTCATCATTGACAGCACTCGAGCGCTCATTATCCCCAAATGATATATCATCAGATCTGGTTAACGATGGTTCCTCCATATCTATTTCCATCTGCGCTGTTTCAGTAATGACTGTATCAATAATTTTAGCCACATCATCAGCGGTTGTCTGATCCCTCTGGTGCTCTACAACATCCACCACATCTGGTTCTTGCTCAACAATTTCATCATCAGAACCTGCTGGCAACTTCAACCTCCTCTTCGTTGCTTTGCGTTTAAGAGCAGAAGGGGTATCCGCTGATATCATTTGGATAGGAACAGATTCTTGCGCTACTGTCACAAGCGCCAATTTATTATTGGCCGGAGTAACTTTCCTCGTTGTCCTCTTCCTCTTAATAGCTGGTGTTCCATCAGTAGAAGCAGGTCTGCCAGGATATCATTCAGCAGCCTAAACTCAGACACCATTTCCCGCTTCTTACAGGATGTACTAATCAGTTTACCACTATAAGAAAAGGCACGCCTCGCTTCAAGAATAAGATCCTGAGACACTTCATGCAAATTAGTCAGACCCTCCATCGGTAGCTCAAAAGTGCTAGCAAACAGTTCCTCTAAAATAGCCACTGGTTTTCCTTGTACCGTACTTACAACTATACCATCCCTGACAGAGGCATTGTGAAGGAACTCCACCAGAGCAGCTTCGAATAAGGCCGAGGAGCATCCCAGAAATCCACTGAGGCCAGATGCCACCAGGGCTTCGAACATGGAGACCATCCCTTCGTGGTCCATATCTAGAACTGAGGCGAAGTAGACTTGTACGGTGTTGTTGATCAAAGCAGAGGCCATTTCTGATAGGATGAAAAACGATGAAGATGCTGAACGATAGATTCTCTGCAAAGGTAAGCAAGGAGAAACAAGAGCACAAGATAGCAAGGTAGTAAATTTCGCAAGGTAAGGGTTAGAGAGAATAAATCGCCGTAATATAATTAGAGAAAGTAGATCGTAAAATGAAACGGTTCATGTTACCATGTAGATGTGACGTTTCGTATGATGACAACACATTTCAATCATCCGATGGTGCGAAAAGGATTTTGGAAAGATTTTTTTCGAAATAATTTTTGACAAGATTTGAAAAGATTTTTGAAAATCAATTTGAGTTTTAACCGCAAGGGGGGGTAAAATGGTAAAATAAAAATAGGCGCCATTTTATAAATTACGTCACAACTTTAATGATTTATATTTCATCAGAGGTTACCAGATCTGACCACTTATAAGCATCAATGTATATGCGCCAAATCTGAGTAGGTTCAGATTTCACGCATTAAACTGACTCAATGCTTATCAATTCAGATCTGATTTTCCCCTGAAGCTGAGGTCCATCGAAGTCATAGAGTGTATCAAATCTGATTATTCAACGTTCCCCCTGAACAATAGACTCAGATTTGAGAAGCACAAAAGCTGTTCAATCTGCAATTGTTAGCACATGGGCAAATCAAAGCAGTTCTAAGAGACCAATAATATTTCTGAAATAAAAGAACTTAGCGTCTGGTAGAGGCTTTGTGAAGATGTCAGCTACTTGCTGATCAGTCGACACATACTCCAGCCGGACGTCCTTCTTAAGCACATGATCTCTTATGAAGTGATTCCTGATGTCGATATGCTTTGTTCTAGAATGTAGCACTGGATTTTGAGTAATCGCGATTGCACTGGTGTTGTCACAGAGAATAGGTGCTTCAGAAGCATCAATGCCATAGTCCTTTAGCTGGTGTTGTATCCATAGAATCTGAGCACAACAGCTTCCAGCTGCTAAGTACTCTGCTTCAGCTGTGGACGTTGCAATTGAGGTCTGCTTCTTACTGAACCAGGAAATCAATCAATCTCCTAGGAATTGACAAGTCCCACTGGTTCTTCGTCGATCAATTCTGCATCCTGCATAGTCTGCATCACTATAACCGATTAGTTGAAAGTTTGAGTCTTTGGGATACCAAAGACCCACGTTGGAAGTTCCTATTAAGTACTTTAAGATCCGCTTTACAGCTATGTAATGCGATTGCTTTGGCTCCGCTTGGAATCTAGCACACATACAGATAACAAACATGATGTCTGGTCTGCTAGCAGTTAGGTAAAGCAGGGATCCTATAATACCGCAATATAATGATACCTCAATGGCAGATCCAGCTTTGTCTTTGTCCAATTTGATTGATGAGCTCATAGGAGTTGCTGCTGCTGAAAAATTGACCATTCCAAACTTCTTCAGCAGTTCTTTCGTGTATTTTGCTTGATTTATGAAGATTCAATTGTCAAGCTGTCTCACTTGAAGTCCAAGAAATAATGTCAGCTCTCCCATCATGCTCATCTCAAACTTGTTCTGCATCAACTTAAAAATTTCTGGCATAGTTTGGGGTTAGTTGACACAAATATAATGTCATCAACATAAATTTGCACTAACAGGACATGATCAGATTTCACAAATTTAAATAGAGTCTTATCAACTGTGCCTATAGTGAAATCATGCTCGATAAGGAATTTAGACAGTGTATCATACCAAGCTCTGGGTGCTTGCTTCAATCCGTATAGAGCTTTATCCAATTTATAAACGTAATCTGGATATGTATGATTTACGAATCCAGGAGGTTGTGCGACATACACTTCCTCCGTTAAGATTCCATTAAGAAATGCACTCTTAACATCCATTTGAAAAACTTTAAAATCTTTAAATGCAGCATAAGCAAGAAACATGTGGATTTCTTCTAATCGGGCTACAGGAGCAAAAGTTTCATCAAAATCTATTCCTTCCATTTTCCTAAAAGCCCTGAGCAACTAGTCTAGCTTTTTTGCTTGTTACTACTCCATCTTCATTTAGTTTGTTCCTAAAGACACATCTAGTTCCTATCACTGAATGATTAGAAGGTCTAGGTACAAGTTGCCAAACATTATTTCGCTTAAACTGATTTAGTTCTTCTTGAATTTCATCTATCCAGCTTGGGTCTGCTAAAGCTTATTCTATCTGCTTATGTTCTATATGCGATAAGAATGCTGAATCAAAATGATCATGCATAATCTGGCTTCGTGTGCGAACGGAGAATTAATGTTACCTATGACCTGCTCGGGTGGATGATTTATATTCCACCGAAGATCAGATCCGATCATGTTTGAACAGGAGAATTAAGGTTACCTATGACCTGCTCGGGTGGATGATTTCTATTCCACCAGAGATCAGATATGATTGGATTTGCTCCCTGTTCAGCTTCGATGTCTGGCTGAATGGTCACATCTGGATTGTTTGATGTCAATTGATAAGATCCTTGTTCCAGATTTGATCCAGATACCAGTTGAGATGTGCTCGCATTTTGTGCATCAGATGTTGATTGATGTACTGTGGGATCTGTTTGTGCAACATCTTGAGCATTGGTTGCTTCAGTTCCAGTATCTGGCACGCTTGAAGAGATCTGATCCTGCGTTGGGTCAACGTTAGTCAAATCAGCAACTACTGGGTTACCTGTCAGATCTGTTTGAGCGTTGTTGTGCGGTTTGTCCAGCTCTTGTTGTAACTCTGTTGAGTATCTTTGTTGTGGCACGTCATCATCTGAGTCACCAATGCTGGATGATTCTAATCGTGTGCACAAATCATTGAGGCTCGCTGCTGAGTTGGATCTGAAGCTTGTCTCATAAAAAACAACGTGTGCGGATTCTTCAACAGTCAGGCTTCGATTGTTGAAGACTCGATAAGCTTCACTCACTGCTGAATAACCTAGGAAAATATCTGCATCAGATTTGGCATGAAAAGCTGTTAGGTGCTTCTTCCCATTATTTTGAATGAAGCATCTGCACCCAAACACCCTGAAATACGAAATGTCAGGTTTCTTGCCACTCCAGATCTCATATGGGGTTTTGTCGCGCAACTTGTTAGTCATAGATCTTTTTTGAGTGTAGCAAGCTGCATTAACTACTTCTGCCCAGAATTTTTGTCAAATGCCGGAGTAAGCAATCATAGATCTCACAGCTTCTTTTAAAGTACGGTTTCTCCTCTCAACCAGCCCGTTCTGTTGAGGAGTTCTAGCTGAAGAAAGCTCATTGTTTATCCCTATATCATCCAGATAAGAAGATAATTTTTTATTTTAAAACTCAGTACCACGATCACTTCTTATCCGATTGACTGTACAAGATCTGTCATTTTGTAAACGTTTTAAAAGCTGAATCAGTTGGTCAACGGTATCAGATTTTGATTTTAAAAATAGCACCCAAGTGAATTTTGTAAAATCATCAACAACAACTAGGGTGTAGTTCGTTCCCCCTAAACTCGTTACGGGAATAGAACCAAAAAGATCCATATGTAAAAGATCTAAGCTTCGAGAAGAACGTTTAGCGCCTTTCTTTTTAAAAGTAGAGAATTTGTTTACCAAGCTGACATGCGGCACAGATCTTTTCATTAGAAAAATAGATTTTAGGCATACCAGAAACCATTTCATGCTGACTCAATTTTGCAAGCATTTTAAAGTTCAGATGATTCATTCGCTGATGCCACAAGTAGCTCTTGGAGGAGTCAGCTGCAAGGCAGATCTGCTCAGATTCCATTTGCTCTGACCAATTGATAATGTAGGTACTCCCCAATCTTTTACCTACCAATACAGTAAGGCCATTTGGACACTGAACTGTGCATGTGTGTTTGTTGAAAGTTAACTATGTAACCCTTATCACATAGCTGACTTATGCTAATCAAGTTATAGCGCAAACT
>KV012833.1:0-12544 GCA_001598015.1 Dorcoceras hygrometricum
CGCTCAACGCATGCGCATACACAAAACGACGTCGCATAGCCAAAACAGATCTCTCCTCCTAACACAACGCTAGCGCTCAACAGACCCCTCTCACGCAAACAGATCTCTCTCTAGCGCTAAACCAATACGACGCCGTGGCAACTAAAAAGAACGACGGCGTATCGATGAAAACAAATCTCTGCACTAGGCAACGTACAACGCCCAAAACGACGACGTAGCGAGAACAGACCTCTCCTCAACACATAACGCTAGCGCTAGAAACAGACGTCAACTCTATTCCGTTGACTAACACGTTTCGCCATCTCATTCAACGCGCTAACAAAACAGATCTCTCGCGTGAAAACCAGATCTCTCTCTAATGAACGCTATCACGTTCTTGCATGAGATCTGCTTACGTCACCCATTAGACCTGCTTACGTCACTGAGATCCGAAATTCGAAAGAATAACATATTCATTTCAACGCTATTCTCCAAGCATCCAGATTTCACCCTCTTTCTCGCGGCGAAACACACTAACACTAAGCAAAACAGATCTCTCTCAAAATCAATCAATTCAACATCATTTCTCGACCAGATTTCATCCGATAAACACGAACTAAAATCTGGACAACTCCAACTAGAGATCTGAATTTCTCAAAATCAGATTTCACCAAAAATCGAAATTCCAGAAATCTAAATTCTTATTTCTCGCGACTAATCTAACTCAAAATCCGATTAACCACTAATTAAAAATCTGATTCCTCATATTCTCCCCACCTTAAGAGATTTCGTCCTTGAAATCAAAGACAAACCAAGGCAGAAACAATCAAACATGCAAATTCAGGACCAAAAACTCATCAAATTCAAAGCAAAACCAGAAATTTACCTGGAAATTCTGCATGATCAGTGCTCAAACAGATGAGACCAATCCTATCTCATCTTTTCCTCAACTTCCCAGGTCGCTTCTTCTCGGCCATGCTTTCTCCATTGGACCATCACCAACGGAATTATCTTGTTCCTCAGCTGTTTCTCCTTCCTATCCAAGATCTGCACTGGATATTCGACATAGCTCAAGGCAGAATCCAGCTCAACTTCGTCGATTCTTAACACGTGGGATGGATCTGGCTCATATTTTCTCAACATGGACACATGAAAGACATCATGAATCACGGCTAACTCCCGGGCAGCCTCAATATATAAGCCAGTTGTCCAATCCGCTCAATAATCTCAAAGGGACCAACGTATCTGGGAGCTAATTTGCCTTTAAATCTGAATCTCATCATGCTCTTGAAAGGAGAAATCTTGAGAAACACACGATCGCCAATCTCAAACTCTAACGGTCGACGTCTTCTATTAGCATAGCTAGAAAAACGGTCTTGAGAAGATTTCATTCTACTTCGAATCAAGTCAATCTGATCCTTCGTGTGCTGAACAAACTCCGATGTAGAAAGCTGTCTCTCACCAATTTCTTCCTAGCAAATCGAAGATCTGCACTTTAGACCATACAAAGCCTCAAACGGAGCCATTCCGATAGTCACCTGGTAGCTATTGTTATAAGAAAACTCAACCAAGGATAGTGAATCCTGCCAGCCACCACTGAAATCCATCACTACCGCTCGCAGCATATCTTCTAAAGTCTGGATAGTCCGCTCAGACTGTCCGTCCGTTTGTGGGTGGTAGGCTGTGCTCATCGCCAATCTCGAACCCATCGCTGCCTGCAGACTCTTCCAAAATCGGGAAGTGAACCTCGGATCTCTGTCGGACACTATCGAAACCGGAACTCCATGCATCTAACCACATGGTCGATATACAACTTCACCATTTTCTTCATAGAACATCTCACATCATAGGGAATGAAATGGGCTGACTTCGAAAGTCTATCAATCACAACCCAAATCACATCGCATCCCCTACTCGATCGAGGTAGATGAGTCACGAAGTCCATGGCGATGTGCTCCCAATTCCATTGGGGCACCTCCACACTCTGCAGCAAACCACCAGGTCTCATCCTCTCAGCCTTGACCTGTTGGCAATTCAGAATCGCATCCCCTACTCGATCGAGGTAGATGAGTCACGAAGTCCATGGCGATGTGCTCCCAATTCCATTGGGGCACCTCCACACTCTGCAGCAAACCACCAGGTCTCATCCTCTCAGCCTTGACCTGTTGGCAATTCAGACATCTAGCAACAAAAGCAGAGATGTCACTCTTCATACCTTCCCACCAGTAGTGAGACTTCAAGGCATGGTACATCTTTCGCTCGCCTGGATGCACACTGTACCGACTACAATGCGCTTCATTCATGAGGGTCTCTTTCAAATCAATCAGATTAGGAACTACTAATCTCCCTCGGAACCTCAAACATCCTTCAGAAGCAATAGATAAATCATCAGACTGACCTGACTGCGCCTTAATCCTCAACTCATGGATATAAGGGTCGGTCCTCTGCGCCTCCCTGATGTTCATCACAATCTGCGGTTCCACCTGAAGAGAAGATACGAAGAAATACTGATCACCCGGCTGGAATCACCAACCAGAAGTACTCAACTCCTCATGAACTTTCGAAATACTCAAGGATGCTAACATATCAGGCTGGGTCTTTCTACTCAGAGCATCTGATACTAAATTCACCCGCCCAGGCTGATACTGAATCTCACGGTTAACGTCATTGAGCAATTCCATCCAACGTCGCTGCCTCATGTTCAAATCTGATTGCGTGAAGATATATTTCAGGCTCTTGTGGTCGGTGTACACCAAAAATTCTTCACCATAGAGATAATGCCGCCAAATTTTCAAGGCAAACACTATCGCAGCCAACTCCAAATCATGAACCGGGTACCTCGTCTCGTGAGGCTTCAACTTTCGAGATGCATAGGAGATCACGTACCCGTTCTGCATCAGAACACACCCTAAACCACTCAGAGAAGCATCGGAGAACACAAAGAAACCTCCAGATCCAGACGGTAGGGCCAGGACAGGAGCAGTAGTCAACTTCTCCTTCAACGTCTGGAAACTGTGCTCGCACTCATCAGTCCACACAAATCTCTTATCTTTCTGAGTCAACTGCGTCATAGGCTTGGCTATCGAAGAGAACTTCTCAATGAAACGCCTATAATAGCCAGCCAATCCCAAGAAACTATGGATCTCAGAAACATTCCTAGGTCTCTCCCAGTTAAGAACTGCTTCGACCTTGCTAGGATCCACCGAAATTCCTTGTGCCGAAATCACATGACCCAAAAAGATAATCCTGTCGAGCCAAAATTCACACTTGCTGAATTTGGCATAGAGCTGCGAGTCTCTCAATCTCTGCAGTACTAGTCTCAGATGTTCCTTGTGCTCTCTCTTGCTCCTCGAGTACACCAAGATGTCATCTATGAAGACGATTATGAACCGATCGATATACTCGCTGAAGACGTGATTCATCAAGTCCATAAAGATAGCGGGTTCATTCGTCAATCCAACGGCATGACAAGAAACTCAAAATGCCCATATCGTGTCCGAAAGACTGTCTTCGCCACGTCAGCGTCTCTAATTCACAACTGGTGATAACCAGAGCGCAAGTCAATCTTCGAGTACACGACCGATCCTTGCAGCTGATCGAACAAGTCATCGATCCTCGGCAAAGGATACTTGTTCTTCACCGTTGCCTTATTCAACTGTCTGAAGTCCACACACATCCTCATAGTGCCATCTTTCTTTTTCACGAAAAGAATCGAAGCTCCCCAAGGCGACATGCTCGGTCTGATGAAGCCTTTCTCCAAGAGATCGCTCAACTGTTCCTTCGGCTCTTTCAACTCTGCGGGCGCCATCCGGTAAGGAGCTCTAGAAATCGGGGCGGTACCGGGCACCAACTCGATACTGAAGTCGATCTCACGTCGAGGAGGAAATCCAGGAATCTCATCTGGAAACACGTCTGGAAACTCTCGGACGACGGGGATGTCGTGCAACTCTAATCGCTGCTCCTGGGAACTATCAAGTGCGTAGATCATGAATCCCGCATTACCTAGCGATAGCAGGCTAAACATCTCCATAGCGGACACTAGGGGAATCTTCGACCTCGAATCCGTGCCATAGAAATCCCACCTCTCACCCGTATCAGGGCGAAATCTCACCACACCATGGAAGCAATCAACAGTAGCCTTATAGCTGGATAATACGTCCATTCCCAAAATACAGTCGAAATCTCTAATCCCCAAAACAATCAAATTGGTCATCCAAACATGCTCATCAAACCTAATCAGGCAATCTACCACTATCTCTCGGGACCACAGATTCACACCAGCAAGAGTAGACACAGAAACAACATCACACAGTGGGGAAGAACTCAACCCACGGTCAAAAACAAACATCTCAGATATGAAGGAATGTGATGCACCAGTGTCAAACAAGACTCTTTTGTAGGATAATCGTAAATAGAGCATGTACCTCTAATCACCATGCCCGGTGTCTCCTCAGCCTGATCCATCGTCAAGGCGTTCGCCTGCGCCTGCTGGGGAAACTGAAACTGGGGTCGGGAAGGTCCTCCAAATCGAGACGGCTCACGAGGCTGAAATCCGGATCGCTGAGACTGAGCAGACTGTTGTTGCTGTGAAGAACCACTAGCGGAACCCTGCTGCGACTGACCAGTAGACCACCCTCCAATCGAAGGACACGCTCTAGCGAAATGTCCCGGCTGACCACAAAGATGGCAAAGTCCTCGGACTCCTCGACACTGCGAAGCCTCATGTCTCCCTCTGCACTGACTACAAAATCCGCCTCCAGAACCGCTGCCAGAACCAGAGCTCACGGAACCAGAAGAACTCGAGTGGCCCTTCTTCTTGAATTGCTTCCCTCGAGGTCGAAACTGCTGGCGACTCGACTGCTGAGACCCCTGAGGAGACTGATACGACTGCGACACTGTCTGCACCGGCTGGGAAGCACACCCAGACGTCTGATGTATCGGAGCATCAGGGTCCATCAAACTCTCCTCGATGTCGACCACATTGTTCACAGCTTCAATGAAGGTCGCCGGTGATCTAGACAACACCATCCGGTAAAGATCAGGTCTCAAGCCCTTCAAGAACTTGTTCCTCTTTGTCCCCTCTTGGTTCGCTACATGCGGCATGTACACCAGAAGCGTCCCACTATCTCGAAGCATCCTAGAAGTACCTCTCCACCAGCGCTGTGCGTCATCCCTCAACTGCAGCACTGCCAACTTCAGTCTCTTTTTCGGAGCGTACTCCAAGGTATCGAATAACTCCTCCATCTGGACGAGCCACGCCTCAGCCCTAGCACCACCCTCAGTACCGGAAAACGTCAGTGGGTTCGTCCGCTGAAATCGGGCTAAGACCAACTCCATCTCACCTATCTGCCTAGTGACATCCTCAACCTGAGCGTCGTCATCACTACCTGCCCTAGACCCCTCCGCGGAACGTCTAGTCCTCCTACCTCCTCCTCGTCTCGGTGGCATCTAAACAAGCCTAGATGTAAGATCTCACAGCAGATAGAATAACAATACAGGTAATAGATCATATAAGTCACAGAGGCAATCAAAATCAAATCAAACTCTGTGCCTAGACTCGAGTGTGATCAAAAGAAATCGAGCTTATTCAAGTTTAAGATCTGATACCAAATATGTTAGGCCCCGTGCTAATAACTCACAATTAACACATATTAAAGCGCATAAACACGGAAGCTAAAAATCAGGGCTTAAAATTTTTTTTTTTCGAAATACAAAGGACCTGAACTCAAATTATACATTCAAAATATATCGATAATCAAAATATGAGTTGACTCAAACTCATACGCAACAGGTAACAACATAATATAAAATCAAATACAGATCCCCAATACATAATAACACGGGGCATCCCCCGGCTCAATACATATCATATATATAGACTAGGACTCAGGGACGCGGGGATCTACCAGCTGAACCTCCACTCTGTCCAGCTTGGTTACCTGAAGTTCCTGCAAATGGGCAACGCAGACCCAAACAAGACAAAGGCAGGAAAACAAATACGAGGTCAAGCCTCAGTACGAAGAGCGAACAAAACAGCTAAACATGCAACATGATACAAATCAATGCTATGAATGCATGAGGGCTATCAAAAGAAAAGCGGTCTGCTAGGCCAGTGCATCCACAGGCTAATCATATCAAGTCGCCTCCATACCGTGGTGTATCAACCGGGAAATCATCGGTCCGTGATCATCGGGGCCCGTCAGACCATCACAGCTCGGTGGTAAACACTCGTATCTGGTAGTCACCGCTCCGATGATAGCGTTGGACTTTTCGGGCACGACTCATCAGTCGGCCAGTCGCAACGTGGCACCCAAATCAGGTCAATCAAATAAAATCTTTCAAAGGCTCAATATGTATGCATGTATGCCAATCATTGTCAGTGCTCGATGCATACAATTCATAATACGTGAAACAAAACATAATTCAAACAATTCCATCATTTAAATTCACGTAAGCCACATAACAGCAATTCACAACATCGAAAAGTAGACATGTTCACGCTCAAGCTGCTAAGGGCTGCTCAATCCGTACCTTTCTTCTTCAAATTACCTAACAGATTTCTAAAAAGGCACGGCCAGCAACATTTCAAGCCTACTGCCCTTGAAGCTTCCACGACAATCTCAACTCAAAATTCCCAGAAGCTGAAATCTGTTACAGGTACTAAATATCTTAGCTCAAATCTGCTTCATAAACACGTTAAACCTACGGCCAGAAGCTAACTCAAGTCCTACACTTCTACGTAGGCATTAACTACAAGCACAAGGTCCAAAACGACAAGGAATGCTCACCCAAAAGTTCAAAAGAACCGAAGACAGAATCTGCTCAACAAGAACGAGCACGCAGAAACTTTGGGATTTCTCAACTCGTTGCTCCTAGCTTCCAAACTGGTATCAGTCGAAAGAGCAAGTCTCAGGGAGTCCAACGCCACCAAATTCGTCAAAAACAGAGGCTGGTTGCGATGGGAATCGGCGATTGAAAGTTACGGTGAACAGTAGCTATTCGAGGGTTTCGAGTTTGAGGATAAGAAATATCGGGTCTAAAAATGCTCTAAGTGTAACTCAACACTTAGATTTATATCCTCTATTCAATAAGCTACAAAACAAGTCAAACACCGACAAACAGAGAGTCCTACAACTTAAAATATCGCAAAACAGATCTCTCGAGCGATAACAATGGCCACCAGATCCCAGCGCTAAATACAACACCCGCGCACAAGCCAAAACCACCTCGTTTTAACTAAAACAGATCTCAGCGCTCAACGCATGCGCATAACACAAAACGACGTCGCATCGCCAAAACAGATCTCTCCTCCTAACACAACGCTAGCGCTCAACAGACCCCTCTCACGTAAACAGATCTCTCGCTAGCGCTAAACCAATACGACGCCGTGGCAACTAAAAGGAACGATGGCGTATCGATGAAAACAGATCTCTGCACTAGGCAACGCACAACGCCCAAAACGACGACGTAGCGAGAACAGACCTCTCCTCAACACATAACGCTAGCGCTAGAAACAGACGTCAACTCTATTCCGTTGACTAACACGTGTCGCCATCTCATTCAACGCGCTAACAAAACAGATCTCTCGCGCAAAAACCAGATCTCTCTCTAATGAACGCTATCATGTTCTTGCATGAGATCTGCTTACGTCACCCATGAGACCTGCTTACGTCACTGACATCCAAAATTCAAAAGAATAACATATTCATTTCCACGCTATTCTCCAAGCATCCAGATTTCACCCTATTTCTCGCGGCGAAACACACTAACACTAAGCAAAACATATCTCTATCAAAATCGATCAATTCAACATCATTTCTCGACCAGATTTCATCCGATAAACACGAACTAAAATCTGGACAACTCCAACTAGAGATCTGAATTTCTCAAAATCAGATTTCACCAAAAATCGAAATTCCAGAAATCTAAATTCTTATTTGTCGCGACTAATCTAACTCAAAATCCGATTAACCACTAATTAGAAATATGATTCCTCACATCTCCCTTGTGTAGTCTGTTAGCATAAGCGTCAGATTTTGCTCCTAGCTTTTTGGGGTAAGTGTTCAGATTCTACCTTGAGTTGTTTAGAGCTCTATGCTGAGTTAGATGAGGTAGAATAGCGCTGGTCGAGTTTGTAGCTCCTAGCTGTTGCTTTTCCGTGCTTCGATCCTTGAGTAGTTTCTTGTGTTGGCTTAGCAGGTGGTGGATCTGCGTTGCTTGGACCCTGTTTGTAGCAATTGTTGCACAGAGATTTGAGGTACGCATGTGAGCTTGTCTTACGGCGTGGATTTGGCATGGATATTATGTGTAATGATGTGTCTGTTCTGTATTGTTATTGCTTGCATATGTTTTGTGATTTATATGGCAAGCTGTTGTATTGCATAAGCATATATCATATCCAGTTCAGATCTTGTAGCCTTGCGTTGTTGTTTTGTTATGTTGCGTGCCAGGATGCGAGGGCGAGCGGCAATACCGCACTCTCATCTCCCTGCTGGGTTCAGTTAGCCACTATGGTCCGAGTGGTTAACTACCACAGTAATGAGTTGGTAACGGCAGGTTGAGTAGTTGTGAAGCATCTGGTATTGGGTGTGGTGTAGAGATGATTGGGTAATTCCCATATGCTTGTACACACACCGTGGCCACTATCTTTACAGAATTTGTTGTCAGCTGTTGATCTATGCCTGAGTTCTTTGGCTCCCTGTTGTGGTTGTAGCCTTCCGGCTGTTGCCCTGTTCCTCATGCATAGCATCTACATTTTATCTGTTGCTGTCTATTGCTGTTTTTTAGTGCTCTCCGTACTGGTGTTTGACCCCGATGTCCCCCTGGGGCTTGTGTTTGTTGCCTGTGTGTTGTTTCAGGTTTCCCAGGTTTCTCTGCTGGTCGTGGCTTTGACCCAGCAGGAGGTGCCCCAGGAGGTGGTTAGAGTGTCCCAGTTAGCGTATAGCATATATGTACTAGTACTGTCAGCCGGGGAATGCCCTGTGCTTGTGGGATTCAGTTGTATGCTATAGTACTTGTATTTGTTTAAATTTTGTACTCTTTTACTGTGTGTTTGTAAACTGAGATACTTTTAAGTATTGTTGTATTTTAAATTATATGTTTTAAAACGTCAGGCCTAAAGCGAAAAATTTGCCACTATTTTATTGCTTCCGCGTTGTGCTTTATGTGGTTTAACTCTGTGTTGTGCACGAGGCCTGACATTTTTGGTATCAGAGCTTAAGCTGGGATAAGCTCGATTTTTGTTGATCACACTTGAGACTAGGCACAGTGTTGTGTGTTGTATGTGCTTGATTATGTGATCTATTTGCTGCATTTAATTGTGTTGTATTTGTTCTGTTGTGACCTTACCATCTTAGTGTGTCTTAGATGCCGCCTAGACTTAGGGGTAGAGGTAGAGGGCAGATTTCGGAAGAGTCCGAAGGTCAGACCGAAGGTGATCAGCGTAGTTCTCACCTTCGTGGACGCGGTAGGCGAGCTGAGGATGAGGTTGACGAGTTGGCTGCTCTTGTGAACGATATGGAACTAGTTATGGTGAGGTTTCAGCGTATGAATCCTTAGGTCTTCAATGGGGATGAGTCTAGTGCTGATGCAGATTCGTGGTTGCAGCATGTCACGAGTTTGTTTAACCGTGTGCAGTATGATGATGAACTCAATTTGAGTCTGGCTACTTTTAAGTTGAGGAAAGGTGCGGAGCGTTGGTGGAGTGGCGCTTCGAGGACTTTGGAAGAGACTAGAGTAGGGATTTCGTGGGACGGTTTTTGCGCAGCTTTTCGTCAATAGTATGTCCCGGAGTCCTACGTGAACGCTCGTGAGCGTGAGTTTGATAACTTGGAGCAAGGCTCTATGTCTGCGAGAGAGTATGCCCGTAGGTTTTCTTCCCTTCTTGCGTATGTGCCGCACGTTGCTGGCCGAGAGAGAGCGAAGAGAACTAGGTTTCTTGAGGGGCTGAATGAGGAGTTGTATTTGTTAGTTTTGGCGAGTTCACCCAAGAGCTATGCGGAGGCGATGGACAGTGCGATTGACATTGAGGAAGGTTTGAGGAATCGTCGGTCTCGTGCTAGGCCGTAGGTGGCGTAGAGTAGTCGTCCAGTGGTTGAGGGAGCGCAACCTTCCCAGTCGTCTCAGTCATCGCATCCACCCCAGCAGCAGCAGTTAGCTCAGCAGTCGGGACGCCAGAGGTTTAGGCCTCGTGGCCACCAGTTCAAGAAGAGGGCAGGTTCTAATTCTTCTGGTTCTGGTAGTTCTAGCAGTGGTAGCCCTGGCAGAGTTTTGTGGTTTTTGTGGAGGCAAGCACCCTTCGACTCAGTGTGTTGGATGTTAGAGTAGATGCCCAACTAGCCAACTTGTGGCGTGTGGGTTTTGTTGACTCTTGTACAAACGATCTTTATATATGATATTCGCATTCTTTTATATGGCATTCTTTACTTTCATTATGTGTGTAATGATTTACAATTGTGTTGAGTAAAGACCTAGAATACACTAAAGCGTATGTTGGATGTGATAGTGGGTATGACGGCTATCATGAAACACATCTAATAGTCGCTGTGTATTCTGAGGGATTGGGTGAGACCCCGATGCATGTAGGAGTCGATGCATCGTTGTCGAGGATTCACCGCTCGCAGACATGCGTGGATATCCTATGCTATCTGAGGGGATAATAGTGTATAAATCTCTGACCAGAGTACTAGAAGTATTTTAGGTAAATGTGTTTACCTAGTTACACTCGCGATGTCACTATTCAATCTCCAAGATGTATGCATAGCTATCGGATCTCTAGCGACTCTCGATTTACCAATGGTCGTTGATCTGATCGGGATATATGGATTGAAAGGACCGTACAGTACGCTAACCACGACCGACTGGTTCTTTCAGGCACTATCAGTGATACCTAGGGGATCATGGGGCGATGTTGCTAGACGCTTTACCATGATCCGTTGGGTAGGTCCGGAATTGTGATTCCGGAGCCACAATGGTTGTGGGCCCACGGCTAGCTGTATCCCTGAACCATTGAGGGTCACACAAGTACTGGATTCTAAGCTCCCACACGGATACTCAGCTCAATGTGTTGAGCACGAGAAGAGGATTTCGGGAAGTACGACTTCCTAAAAGTCGACAGGGGTCAAACCGGGATTTGACTCTGTTGAGGGGCAAAACGGTCATTTTGCTATTTAGGGTTTGATGATTTGAAAAATTGTTTTTCACATCATAACATTCAGTTTTGGAAACTGAATCGATCGATCCGATCTGATCGGCGATCGGAGTTACGATGAAGTCGCAGCGATTGATATCGTCATTTGGACCCGGGCCCGTTGGACCGGCCCAAGTCCAACTTTAGTCTATTTAATTAGACTAATTGACTTCATTAATAACAACAACAACTCATAATTTAACCTAAACCTAGCAAATCAGCCGCCACCCTCCCTCTCCTCTCTCGACCACGCCGCCGCCGCCACCGCCGCCGTGCGCCGCCGCCGCCGCCGCCGCCCAACTTCGCCGGAATTTCGTTCCGGCCTAGTTTTTCGAGGAGAATCCGATCGTGCTGATCTCGTCAGGACTTCTAGTGCAGTCTGACGAAGGAGTCTCGGATCTGGTCGTGGACCGGATTGGCGTATCTACCGCAATCTACCGAGAAGCGCCGGGTTCTTGAAACACCGGTTGGAGCCAGGCACAAGTGCCAGAGAGGTAACTCGCTAAACACCCTATGTATGTCGATACATGTAGAACTGTTCTTCGTATTGAACGCCTCCCGGTACTCTAAATTTTTGTTCTTCCGCTGCCTGACCGGGGGGCGGATCCGGATCCACAACAGTGGTATCAGAGCCATGGTTACCCGGATCTGATCATACGATTTGCCTTATTGTATCTAACATCTTAAATTTCAGATCGGAAGTTCGAAAATTTGAAGCCACCGCCGGCCGCCGCCGCGTGCGGCGGCGCCCCTCCACATCGCGCCCATGAGCGCGCGCGAAGTGCGCGATGGTCGCGCACGGGAGGCGAGCGCCGCTCGACAGCCAGCGCGCAAGGAGCGCGCACCATTGTGCAACGCAGCCGCTGGAAGCGCGCTGCCATGCGACGCCGTGCGCGTTCGCTGGTGGCCGCCTCGCGCGCTTCGTTGCCCACGCTTGCGCCGCCCTTCTCCGCTGCTGCTGCACACGATGGGCGTCGCTTCACGATGGAACGTGGCCGCCGCTGCGCGTTGGATGGGGACGTGATGCGCGCTGGTCGCACAACACGTCGGCCACTCGACGCGCGATCGTTGCCTGCTGGTCGAGCGCGATGCGCGCCGGCCGCGCGATGTTGCGCGCGGCGTCGTGCGCCGCCGCGCGAGAATTTCGTGGTGGCTCCGCCGGCCGGCGCCGCTCCGGCGATGCTCCGGCGAGTTTCCGGCGATGTCGTGACGGCTGGTCTGAATTCTTTTAGGGTTTAGTTCGGGCCTGTCCCGGGCAGCCCGTGAAGTTTTCGGGCCGATATGCGATGTCGGGCCCGATTTTGATCGATTTTGAAATTTTAAGTTTTTGGGCCTAAAATTGTTTTAAACCCAATTTGATACAATTAAAATTAGTAA
>KV012833.1:19555-31300 GCA_001598015.1 Dorcoceras hygrometricum
AAAATCAGCCGCCCCCTCTCTTCTCCTCTCACGCCGCCGCCGCCGTCGCCGTGCGCCGCCGCCGTCTTCGCCGGAAAATTGGTTTCCGGACAACTCGACGTGGAGAATCCGTTCGTGCTGATCTCGTCAGGACTTCTAGTGCAGTCTGACGAAGGAGTCTCGGATCTGGTCGTGGACCGGATTGGCGTATCTACCGCAATCTACCGAGAAGCGCCGGGTTCTTGAAACACCGGTTGGAGCCAGGCACAAGTGCCAGAGAGGTAACTCGCTAAACACCCTATGTATGTCGATACATGTAGTTTTGTTATTCGTATTGATCGCCTCCCGGTTCTCTAAATTTTTGTTCTTCCGCTGCCTGACCGGGGGGTGGATCCGGATCCCCAACATTGGAGTGCAGGGTTTGTGCAACATCTGTGGATAGTATGGGCACTTTGCTAGAGTGTGTCCGTTGGCTGGATCTCAGCAAGTTGCAGCTTCACCCTCAGGGTCGTGGTGGATCTTTTAGTGGTCGTTCTTTTCCGGTGCCTCAGTATAGAGTGGGAGAGACGCAGTTTAGGCTGTTTCAGCAGCCTGGTCCGTCGCATTTCGGACAGTCTTCCCAGCAACATTTCTCAGTTCTCCAGCAAGCCCAGGTGAATGCCATTACGAGGGAGCAAGCGGAGGGCACGCCGAGCGGAGTAATTGCAGGTATTTGCTCTATCTTTGATTTTCCTGCACGAGTATTTTTTGATACTGGCGCATCGCATTCGTTTATTTCTGATGCATTTGTGTTTGAGCATGGTTTGCATACCACGTCTTTGTGCGATGTTGTCTCTGTTGCGACTCCGGCTGGCGCGAGCCTGTACTCCCGAGAGGTTTTGTTGAATGGCATTTTTAGGATTGGTGAGAATGTTTTAGTGGCGAATTTGATTCGTTTGGTGTTATGGATTTCGACTATGTAGTGGGAATGGATGTGTTGTCGAGTTTTAGGGCCTCGGTGGATTGTTTCCATGGCGTTGTGCGTTTTAGGCCTCAGTTTGGCGAGAAATAGAATTTCTACGGCCAAGATTCCCAGTCAAAGATTCCTTTAGTTTCTGTGATGGAGATGTTTAGCATGTTGTCGCTTGAGAATGCGGGTTTTATGATCTGTGCCTTAGATGCGACTTCTTCTTAGAGCGTAGAGCTTAGTAGGGTTCCCGTGGTTCGACATTTTCCGGATGTGTTTCCTGAGGAGATTCCTGGTTTTCCTCCGAGGAGGGAGATCGACTTCAGCATTGAGTTGGTACCTAGTACAGCGCCGATTTCGAGAGCTCCGTATCGTTTAGCGCCCTGCTGAGTTGAGGGAGCTTAAAGTTCAACTTAGTGATTTGCTAGAAAAGGGATTCATTAGGCCTAGCATGTCTCCGTGGGGAGCTCCTATCTTGTTTGTTAAGAAGAAGGACGGGTCGATGAGGATGTGTATCGACTTTAGGCAGTTGAACAAAGCGACAGTGAAGAACAAGTACCCTTTGCCTAGGATCGATGACTTGTTTGATCAGCTTCAGGGTTCGGCTGTGTTTTCTAAGATCGATATTCGTTCGGGGTACCATCAGTTTGCGCATCCGTGATCAGGATGTTGAGAAGACTACGTTTCATACGAGGTATGGGCATTATGAGTTTCTGGCTATACCTTTTGGATTGACGAATGCTCCCGCAGTTTTCATGGACTTGATGAATAGAGTCTTTCGAGAGTACATCGATCAGTTTGTGATTGTGTTTATCGATGACATTTTGGTGTACTCTAAGACTCCGATGCAGCACAAAGAGCATTTGAAGTTGGTTCTTCAGAAGTTTCGAGACTCGCAGCTGTATGCTAAGTTTTTCAAGTGCGAGTTCTGGTTAGACCGAGTTGTTTTTCTGGGTCATGTAATTTTTGTTGATGGTATTTCTGTGGATCCCAGTAAGGTTGAGACTGTTCTCAACTTGGAGCGTCCCAAGAGTGTAGCTGAGATTCGTAGTTTCTTGGGTCTGGCTGGCTATTATCGGCGGTTTATAGAGGGATTCTCTAGTATAGCTAAGCCACTGACGCAGTTGACTCAGAAGGACAAGAGGTTTGAGTGGACTGAGCAATGCGAGAATAGTTTTCAGTTGCTCAAAGAGAAGCTAACTACTGCGCCTGTGTTAGCTTTGCCGTCTGGTTCAGGTGGTTTTGTTGTTTGTTCCGATGCTTTGCTCAATGGATTGGCTTGCGTGTTGATGCAGAATGGTCGAGTCATTGCTTATGTCTCTCGGCAATTGAAGCCGCATGAGACTCGTTACCCAGTTCATGATTTAGAGCTAGCAGCCGTGGTCTTTGCTTTGAAGATTTGATGCCACTATCTGTAAGGCGAGCAGTTTGTGGTGTATTCGGACCACAAGAGTCTCCAGTATTTGTTTTCTCAGTCAGATTTGAATATGAGACAGCGTAGATGGATGGAACTGCTTAAGGATTTTGATTGTGAGATCCAATACCAGCCTGGGAAAGTTAATGTAGTGGTTGATGCCTTGAGTCGGAAAGCTCAAGTGGCAATGCTTGCATCTGTGCAGATTTCGAAGGTGCGTGAGCATTTAAGCACTGCTGGTTGGCGTTTTTACCCAGCTGAGGATTATATTGTGTTGTCTTCTTTCCAAGTTGAGCCACAGATTGTTGCGAGCATTAGAGTTGCTCAAAGAATAGATCCTTCCATCCATGAGCTAAAGCTGAATGTTAGAGCTGGACAGCTTGAGCAGTATTCTGTTTCTTCTGATGGTTATTTGAGATTCTGTGGCAGGTTGGTTGTGCCAAATATGATTGATTTGAAGGAAGAGATCCTTAGAGAAGCGCACTGCAGTAGGCACAGTGTTCATCCAGGCATGAGGAAGATGTATTATGCCTTAAAGTCTCACTTCTGGTGGGCTGGTTTGAAGAGCGACGTTGCTGATTTTGTGGCTAAATTTCTTAATTGTCAGCAAGTCAAGGCTGAAAGGATGAGACCTGGTGGTCTATTGCAGAGTTTGGAAGTGCCCCAGTGGAATTGGGAGCACATAGCAATGGATTTTGTGACGCATCTGCCTCGTTCCAGTAGAGGATGAGATGCTGTGTGGGTTGTTATCGACAGATTGTCGAAGTCTGCTCACTTCATTCCCTATGTTATGACATTTTCTTTGAAGAAAATGGCGAAACTGTACGTGGATTTTGTCGTGCGTTTGCATGGTGTGCCTGTTTCCATTGTCTCAGACAATTTTGGAGGATATGCTAAGAGCTGTAGTGATGGACTTTGGCGGTAGCTGGCAGGATTCACTGTCTTTGGTTGAGGTTTTCTTACAATAACAGCTACCAAGTGACGATTGTCATGGCACCATTTGAAGCTCTGTATGGCAGGAAGTGCAGATTGCCGATATGTTGGGAAGAAGTGGGGGAGAAGCAGCTGTCTTCTCCAGAATTTGTGCAGCAAATGAGAGATCAAGTGGATTTGATTCGCCAGCGAATGAAAGCTGCACAAGATCGCCAAGCTAGTTATGTGAATAAGAGGCGTAGGCCTTCAGAGTTTCAGGTTGGTGATAGTGTTTTCCTGAAGGTTTCTCCTTTCCGCAGCGTTATGAGATTTGGTCTCAAGAGAAAGTTAGCTCCTCGTTATGTTGTTCCTTATGAGATTTTAGAGAGGATTGGTCCTTTGGCTTATCGGCTGTTGTTGCCACCAGATTTGTCTTCCTTACATGATGTGTTTCATGTTTCGATGCTGAAGAAGTATGAGCCATATCCCTCGCATGTGTTGAGAACTAACGAGGTGGAGTTAGATCGGACTTTGAGCTATGTTGAGTATCCCTTGCAGATCTTGGATAGAAAAGAGAAACAGCTGAGGAACAAGACCATTGCCTTGGTGATGGTTCAATGGAGCAAACATGGTAGATAGGAAGCTACGTGGGAACTGGAATAGAAGATGCAGAGTTAATGGCCGCATCTGTTTGAGTGAGCATTGCCTCAGATTCCAGTAGTTGGTTCCTTGTTACTTTCCTGGTAGATGTTTGCTTAAGTTCTTTTCCCCAGTTATCTTGAACTCTTGTTTTGGAGTTGATTGATTTCGAGGACGAAATCCTGTTTTAGTGGGGGTAGAGATGTGAGACCCGAAAAGCTGATGAGATTAATTGAGTTAATTGAATCGGATTTTATGAGATTCAGATTTGAGCGAGCAAATCTGGATGCGACAGTAGCTCTCTGTGACGTCGTTTAGTTTAAGTGATCACTATTGTGGCGTAGAGTGAGATCTGTTGCAAGATTTGTTTGCGAGCGGGAATATCAGTTGTGATAGCTTAAGTTGTCGATTGATCTGTTCCTAGTTTCTGTCAGCAGTGAGATTTAATAGGGAGCTTGGCCTTGTTCTCTATTATTGTTCCCGACACTTAGAATATTTCCCGATAGCAAGTTCTGTCGCGATACCCTAGCTACTGTTCACCGAACCTTATCTTCTTCGATTGCCGATGGTAGACAGGTACGATTGAAGTAAGAGTGGTAGCGTTGGACTCCTCTTGCTGAGACGCTTCGTTTGGACATAGCTTTCGGACGTTTTCTTGAAGATGTTGAGGTGCACGAAGACATCTCTCTTGTGTAGTCTGTTAGCATAAGCGTCGGATTTCGCTCCTAGCTTTTTGGGGTAAGTGTTTAGATTCTACCTTGAGTTGTTTAGAGCTCTCTGCTGAGTTAGATGAGGTAGAATAGCGTTGGTCGAGTTTGTAGCTCCCAGCTGTTGCTTTTCTGTGCTTCTCTCCTTGAGTAGTTTCTTGTGTTGGCTTAGCAGGTGGTGGATCTGTGTTGCTTGGACCCTGTTTGTAGTAATTGTTGCACATAAATTTGAGGTACGGATATGAGCTTGTCTTACGACGTGGATTTGGCATGGATATTATGTGTAATGTTGTGTCTGTTCTGTATTGCTATTGCTTGCATATGTTTTGTGATTTATATGGCAAGCTGTTGCATTGCATACGCATATATCATATCCAGTTCAGATCTTGTAGCCTTGCGTTGTTGTTCTGTTATGTTCGTGCCAGGATGCGAGGGCGAGCGGCAATACCGCACTCTCATCTCCCTGCTGGGTTCAGTTAGCCACTAGGGGCCGAGTGGTTAACTACCACAGTTCATGAGTTGGTAACGGCAGATTGAGCAGTTGTGAAGCATCTGGTATCGGGTGTGGTGTAGAGATGAGTGGGTAATTCCCATATGCTTGTACACACACCTTGGCCACTATCTTTGCAGAATCTGTTGTCAGCTGTTGATCTATGCCTGAGTTCTTTGGCTCCCTGTTGTGGTTTTAGCCTTCGGCTGTTGCCCTGTTCCTCATGCATAGCATCTGCATTTTATCTGTTGACGTCTATTGCTGTTTTTCAGTTGCTCCCGTTCTGGAGTTTGACCCCGATGTCCCTTGGGGCTTGTGTTTGTTGCCTGTGTGTTGTTTCCGGTTTCCCAGGTTTCTCTGCTGGTCGTGGCTTTGACCCAGCAGGAGGTGCCCCAGGAGGTGGTTAGAGTGTCCTAGTTAGCGTATAGCATATGTACTAGTACTGTCAGCCGAGGAATGCCCTGTGCTTGTGGGATTATGCTGTAGTACTTGTATTTGCTTAAATGATGCACTCTTGTATTGTTTGTTTGTAAACTGAGATACTTTAAGTATTGTTGTATTTTAAATTATATGTTTTAAACCGTCAGGCCTAAAGCGAAAAATTTGCCACTATTTTATTGCTTCCGCGTTGTGCTTTATGTGGTTTAACTCTGTGTTGTGCACGAGGCCTAACACTCCCAGATTAATTGGATCGAAAACTGGTTTCGTCGAATATGATGTGAGCTGATTCTTCAACCGTCAAGCTCCGGTTGTTAAACACTCTATACGCTTTGCTCACGGCTGAGTATCCAAGAAATATACCTGCATCAGATTTAACATCAAAGATAGTTAGATGCTTTTTGCCATTGTTATGAATGAAACATCTGCATCCAAACACCCTGAAATAAGAAATGTCAGGTTTCTTGCCACTCCAGATCTCATATGGGGTAACGCCATTATTCTTGTTAATCATCGATCTGTTTTGAGTATAGCAAGATGTGTTAACTGCTTCAGCCCAAAAAATTTGAGAAATTCCGGAATCAGCAATCATAGTTCGAGCAGCTTCTTTTAAAGTACGATTTCTCCTCTCAGCTAACCCGTTCTGCTGAAGAGTTCTAGCTGCTTAAAGCTCATGATTTATTCCAATATCTTCCAGATAAGATGATAATTTTTTATTTAAAAACTCAGTACCTCGATCACTCCTTATCCGGTTGACAGTACAAGATTTATCATTTTTTAAACATTTTAAAAGCTTTATCAGCTGGTCAGCGGTCTGATCCTTTGATTTTAAAAATACCACCCATGTAAATTTCGAAAAATCATCAACAACAACAAGGGTGTATTTTGTTCCCCCTAAGCTGATTACGTGTATTGGACCAAAAAGATCCATATGTAAAAGCTCCAAGCTTCGGGCAGAACTATTACCGCTTTTCTTTTTAAAAGTAGAACGAATATGTTTCCTAGCTGACATGCTGAAAAATCTTGTCTTTTGAAAATTTATTTTGGGCATACGAGAAACCAAATCAAGCTTACTCAGTTTGGCAAGTGTTATGCAATTCGGATGACTCATTCTCTGGTGCCACAGCCAGCTCTTGGAAGAGTCAGCTGCTAGGAAAATCTGTTCAGATCCCAGATGCTCTGACCAGTTCACTGTGTTGGTATTCCCGATCTGTTTCCTACTAATACTATCATACCATCTGGATTCTGAAATGTTCACGTGTGCTTTTGAAAGTTAACTGTGTAATCATTGTCACATAGCTGAATTATAATAATAAGATTATAATACAGATTCTCAACAAGGAGAACATCAGAGATGGAAATGTTATCATGGGTAAGCTTACCCTTACCCACAGTGTTACCATGTGAGTTGTCACCAAAAACAATTTTGGCTCCTTTGTGTGGCGTCAGATATGATAACAACTTTGTATTGCCAGTCATGTGCCTCGCACACCCGCTATCCAGATACCATTTGTTTGAGTCCTCCGAAGCTGTGTACCTGTTATCCTGCAATCATAAAAATAAACTTTTGGTACCCAATTTTACATGGGTCCAGATTGGGTTACCCCTTTTGGGACCCATACTTGAATTACCTTAACAGTTTTCCCAGTATGGATGTCCACAAGGGTTCGTGCTGAATTCTTGTGTGATCTGTTGAGCTTTGGTTTTGTACTTTGACCATTCAGATCACGCTTGGGCTGAACCTTTACCCATTTAGCCTTCATTGAACCACACCTGTGTTGGTTCAGAACAGACAACTTAGGTACAGATTTCGCCTTGTCCTTCTCAAGTCTGTTCGTTAGCCAGCTAGGCTTACAGTTCTCAGGCTTGATGTAACCAATACCATTTTTACCTTTATGGTTCAGCTGTCCTGTGATCTGGTCGTCATACTTGACCGACTCACAAACATCATGTATCACATTGGCTATGACAAAATTCATTTTCTTGAATTTATCACCAGCCAGATCTGATTGAGTATATGTTTCCTCAGAGCTGCTTTCACCAAAGCTAAAACCTAATCTTGATTTGGCATTTAATGGCTTCTGGGTCTTATGCAGCTTACTTAAGGAAACCGAAGACTTAGTCCAGGAACTCATCACATGATTTAATCTTTCATTTTCAGATGGGAGCTCGCAGGACTTTGCTCTCAAAGAATCATTCTCAATTTTCAGCTTACTCAATTGAGTTTGTAAACTGTCAGATCCCCAAGCTGAGCAGTGCTTGGTTCAGCTGAACTATTTTTCTAACTATTGTTTTCAGCTTTAATTTCCTCGAATGTCTGAGACAGCTTTCTGTACTCATGGACCATTTCATTAAGTGCGTTGATGAGGTCCTCTCGTGTAAATTCAATATTAGAGATGTTGAATACCTCATCTTCAGTGGTTTGGTTGTCCATCAAGCAGTGGATTTCTTCTTGCTCACTCTCACTTGATGAGCTGCTTGATGTTGTTTCAGAATCTGAGTCCGCCCATTTGCTGTTGCTCTCCTCAGCAACAAGTACCTTTCGGTCATTCTTCTTGTTGGGCCTCTTCTCAAATCTGTTTCTTCTTTTCTCTGTGGACCACTTGTCATCTTTCTTAGGCTTCTTCAATCAGCTGCAAATGCCCTGGTTTGCCACAGTTATAACAATTTTGATCAGTAGAAATATTTTCAGATTTATGAGCATTTTATAATTAAAAGAGGTGTTGTGAGATCTTCTCATAAATTTCCCAAACTTCTTTACGAAGAGGGACATGGTGTCGTTGCTTATTTGCTCTGCTATCTTGCTCGGTGAGCTCTGTTATGACACTGTAGCAGCAAGTGCCTTTGTGGGTTGTGAGGTTGATGGCTCAGCCTCTGATCTGGTTTCCAGCTCGAACTCATAGGCTTTAAGATTTGCGAACAGATCGTGGAGTTCCAGCTTGTTCAGTTTGATTCATGCATCGCCATCGTCTTTACATCCCATTCCCTTGTCAAAGCTCTCATCACCTTGAGAGCCAGTTCTCTATTTGTATATTCTTTGCCAAGACTTGTCAGCTCAATCACGATAGAGCTGAATGTCTCATCAAATTCTGTAATCTTCTCGTCTTCTCTCATCTTGATAGATTCATACTTCTGCTGGGCAACAGTCAGCTTGTTCTCTTTTGTTTCATCGTTGTCTTCGCGCAGAGCTGAGTCAACTTCTCCCATATCTCTTTTTCCGTACCGCAGGTCTTTATCTTGCTGAAAATGTTTTTGTCCAACGTCTTGTATAGAATGTCCTTTGCTACATTGTCCAGGTTGGCTTTCTTCTTATCCTCTGGTGTGTACTCCAGTCTGGTTTTCTCTATCCATTGTGGAGTACCAACAGTAATCGTCATCGTCGTGTTCGCCTTCATAATTTTCATGGATCCATCTGTTATGAAAACCACATGTCATCATCCTGAGCGGCCAGATGGGCTTGCATCCTGATCTTCCAATCGTCGTACTCCTCCTTAGAAAACATAGGAATTTTATTGTGAGAAGTAGACATATTGAGTATAAGCGCAGAAGATCAAACTGTTCAATAACTGAGATGACAAGGCTCTGATACCAATTGATAGGATCAATATGATCAAAAATAGTGATAAAATAAGCCCAGGAGTTCAGAAGGGGGGGGTGAATGAACTCGAAGATCAAACTGTTCAATAACTGAGATGACAAGGCTCTGATACCAATTGATAGGATCAATATGATCAAAAATAGTGATAAAATAAGCCCAGGAGTTCAGAAGGGGGGGGGTGAATGAACTCCTTGAATTTTTCTATTTCAAATCCGTTTTAAAATGTTTTACAAGCCTGTGCTTAACTCAAAGCTGAGTGACCAGCTTTGAGGATCTCAGTTCAAATTTGTTTTCTCGGTTAACTATAAAGTGCGGAAATAAACCGATTAAACAGTGAACAGTTAAGTAAATAACGATGCACGTAAATAAATAGATAGAGTTCAGAGTTTGTTTCTGGAAGTTTGGATATCAATATCCTACGTCTCTCCTTCTTCCTTTTCAGGAAGGTTCCACTAGAAGATTTGATGGTTACAGCTTCTGCAAATACCCAATCACTTAAGCCTCGCTTAATGTGAACTCCTAGCAAGCCAAATCTACGCAGACTCCTCTGCTGATTACAAATACAAGTATTTTCGAACTTCTTGATATAGCAAGTTCGTTACAGACTCTGATCTGAATTTATCAATGAAAACAATGCAAACAGATTTTGTAACACTTTTGGTTTCTTACAATAAGACTTGATTTCTAATGAAAACCAGAAGGAAAATCCCGAAGGTTAAGAATTGAATAACTTGAAGGATTGTTCTTCGAGATTTGAGAACTGGGATTGTGTTGAAAAGATAAGCGCGAGGAGGAAGACGATTGCGATGAGTGAGAGAGTGTAAATCGACAGAGAGCTTTCTCGCTTGAATCTCTTCAGCTATATATAACATCCATCTTCAACGTTCATTTAATGAGCTAGTATACACAAACCATTTTTGAATATCTTTATCGTATGAGCATTAATTGCACCATTAATGCTGATTTCAGGTTTGTCTACTGTTGTCAGAGCTTAGTAGACTTTATACCCAAAGTAGGTAAACATCGACCGTACCAACTCTGCGTCATGTATAATATACTCTAAATAGCTCTGATCTTGAATCTATTGCATCCCATTTTGTCTTACATGCTTTATACGCTTTAATCAAGATCGTTGAATCATCTGGATCAAATAGCTGATAAGATCTGAAGCTGTGATCTGAAATCTGTTCGGCTCTGAGCTGAAATCTGCTCTAAGCTGTTTCGAATGTAAAAGCTTCACGATCTTTCTTCTTTACGAATAAATCCCCTTTTTTCTCTCTTTATCTATTCCTCCGTTTGATCTGAAATCTTTCTACGAATAGCATGTTGAGATCTGAACCGAAATACCTCTCTATTCTGTACCTTCGAAACCTCTGGTCTGATCTGATCTGATCTGATCTGTAAATAATAAACCTTTGAACCAAATTGATTCTGTATTGAACTGATACGTAAACCTCTGAACGAATCTCTTGGATCTGAATCGCTGTAAACGCCTAGTCCAAATATGAACGGATCTGAGTCCTCGATAACTTCTAATCCAAATCTGATAGAACCCGATTACATCAAATATGATATCTGAATGTTCAGTTCTTTGTCTTGTTTATGTTATCACCAAAACTTAAAAAATTTATCTTAACAAACTGTACGGTAGGAAGTGCAGGTCGCCAATTTGTTGGGAAGAAGTGCGGGAGAAGCAGCTGTCTTCACCTGAATTTGTGCATCAAAGGAAGGATCAAGTGGGTCTAATTAGACAGTGTATGAAGGCTGCACAAGATCGCCAAGATATTTATGCAAACAAGAAGCGTAGACCTTTAGAATTTCAGGTTGGTGATCGAGTGTTCTTGAAAGTTTCTCCCTTTAGAAGTGTTATGAGATTTGGACACAAGGAAAAGTTAGCTCCTCGTTACGTTGGACCTTATGAAATTGTGGAAAGGATAGATCCTTTGTCTTATCGTTTGTTGTTGCCACCCGAGCTGTCCTCACTTCACGATGTGTTTCACGTGTATATGTTGAGGAAGTATGAACAGGATCCTTCGCATGTGCTACAAATTGATGAGGTAGAGCTAGATCGAACATTGAGTTATGTTGAGTAGCCCTTGCAGATTTTGGACAGCAAGGAGAAACAGCTCAGGAGCTCAGGAACAAGACCATCCCCATGGTAATTGTAACGCCCCAAAAATCCATAGGACCACATTTATGCATTTTATAAATTATATGGGCCAATTGGCAATTTTAAATATTATGTATCTGCTGAATTATTGATTTCAGCAGGTGAGGGTGCGCCGCAGCTCATTTCAGCAGGGAACTCCAAAGAGCAATGCACAAGTTGGTTTGAAATGGATTGTAAAATGTTTTAAGGAGGTAAAATGATTTCTTTTGAAAAGGGTTTGGTGTTTTATAAATTAAAATACTATGAAGGGAATTTTACTAACTTTTAGGAGTGTGTCATGCTTGATTTTACAAGTAGCTTGCCACTAATCCCTTTCATATAAAAACCTGTTTTCAAAGTAAGACTTTTATCATTTGCAAAGAAAAGTTTAAAGTGTTCTTCAAAAGATTTTAAGAAAGGATCGTGCGTTGCTCAAGGGGAGGATTCCTGCAGGAAATTGCTGTTGTTGCAAA
>KV012834.1:18741-33725 GCA_001598015.1 Dorcoceras hygrometricum
TGCAAGTGGTTCATTCGCTGGTGCCACAACCAGCTCTTGGAAGAGCCAGCTGCTAGACACAAATGTTCAGACTTCACTTGCTCTAACCAGTTGATAACATAAGTGTTCCCAGAACGCTTACCCACCAACACGGTTAGACCAGTTGAGTCCTGAACTGTGCACGTGTGTTGTTGAAAATTAACAAGAAAACCTTTGTCACAAAGTTGACTGATACTAATCAAAATTGTAACGCAAGTTATCAACAACAAGTACATCAGCAATTGAAATGTTACCGTGGATAAGCTTACCCTTACCCACAGTGTTACCATATGCGTTATCTCCGAAGACAATTTTTGCTCCTTTGTGTGGGATCACATCTCTCAGCAGCTTCGGATTTCCAGTCATATGTCTTGCGCAGCCGCTGTCCAGGTACCATATTTTTGATGTGTCTGCTGGTTCGTACCTGCTGACCTGCACGCAAGAAACTCACTTTTGGTACCCAATTTTACTTGGGTCCTGATTGGATTACCCCTTTCGGGACCCAGATTTGAACAATCCTTACGGTTTTTCCAGTTCTAGGATCCACGAAAGTATGTGCAAAATCACGTGCTGGTCTTTTGAGTTTTGGTTTCATATGTTGATCCTATTGATCTCTCCTCTGCTGAAACTTTTTCCAACCCGATTTAACCTTCTTCGAGTTATGCCACGACTGGTTAGGAACAAATGGTTTTTGACTAGATTTCGCTTTGTCTTTATCCAATCTGTTCTTTAGCCAGTTAGGCTTGGAACTCTCAGGTTTTGAAAAGCCGATACCAGCTTTTTCCATTTTCGCTCAGCTTTGGAGAGTTCTGATTGTCATATTTCACCGACTCAAGACAGTTATATATCATGTCAGCTTTGACAAAGCTCATTTTATTGAACTTGTCATAGGCTGATCGTGATTGAGTACTTGTCTCGCCTTCACTGAACTCACTATTGTTGAATCCAATACCAGTCTTATCACTGGCTTGCTTTTGATATTCGTTCAGTTTGTGAAGGACTCGAGAAGAATGATTCCAGGAGTTCATCAATTGATTCATTGCTTCAATTTCAGCTTTTAGCTCACTGGTCTCAACTTTCAGCAATTCATTCTCAGCTTGTAGCTTACTCAACTCAGTCTTTAAAATGTCAATATCCTCAAACTCATCAGAATTTGAGTCAATCGAACTACTCTTGAGACTCATGTTTTCAGCTTTAGCTTATCCTACAAATCTTTTCCTTATGAGTAAACGATCGTATTTGAATCACTTGAGCTTGCGCCTGAAATAACTTTGATAACCAGCACTATCTTCATCGTCGTTGTCAAGATGCTTCGACTGGAAAAACGCTTGGAAGAATATACCTGCTGATATGCATATGTGTTTTTCCATCTGCTGATTTCTTTAGCGATAAAACGATGTCGTGTCAACTTATTTAAGCGACACCGTTTTGCTATCTTTGTAAAGCATCTGCTGGTTAACAAAATGTAGAGCACCTGCTGGTTGAAATCCACTGTAGCCATCTGCTGGTTTGTCTAAGGAACGCTTCTGCTGAAATGTCTAAGCAAATCAAGACGCTGTCGTTCCAACTTAACCAAACGCTGTCGTTTCGCAATCTCCAACGAATAGACTAAGCAACTGCTGAAACTCAAATCGGTACCTGCTGATCGAGACAACAACATCTGCTGATTGCTCTTTAAGAAAGTATCGTTGATCTGCTGATTTGCTTGTGCTTGGAGAGCATGGTTCAGCAGTGTAGCAGCAGAGCTTTCGTAGGCTGGGAGGTTGATGGACCAGCTTCTGATCTTGTCTCCAGCTCGAACTCATATGCTTTTAGATTTGCAAACAAGTCATGAAGCTCCATTTTTTTGAGGTCCTTCGATTCCCTCATAGCCATGGTTTTCACGTCCCACTCTGGGCAGGGCTCTCATCACTTTTAGCACCAACTCCCGGTTGCTGTATTCTTTGCCCAAGCTGTTCAACTCGATGATAATAGCACTAAAGCGCTCGTCAAATTCAGTCATTGTTTCGCCGTCTTTCATCTTGATTGCTTCATATTTTTGCTGAGCCACTGTCAGCTTGTTCTCTTTTGTTTCATCACTGCCTTCACATATTTGGACTAGCTTTTCCCATATTTCCTTTGCTGTGGCACAGGTCTTGATTTTGCTGAACATATTTTTGTCTTTGTCCAGCGTTTTGTATAGGATGTCCCTGGCCACGTTGTCCAAGTTTGCTTTCTTCTTGTCATCATTGGTGTACTCATGTCTGGCTTTTTCAAGGAACTGAGCCTCGCCATTTGATACAGAGAACGCTAGATTGGGATTCATTATCTTCAAAGGCCCATCAGTTATAACATTCCACATCTCATCATCCATAGCAGCAAGATGCGCCTGCATGCAAATCTTCCAGTCATCGTATTCATCTCTGGAGAACAAAGGAATCTTGTTTTGTGAGGTAGACATATTAATATGATGTAAAGCACAAAAACAACTGTTCAATAACTGAGATTTCCTGCTCTGATACCACTTGATGGTCCCAGAAATAGGATCACTAAGCAAATAGGAGTTCAGAACGGGGGGGGGGTTGAATGAACTCCTTCGATTTTTCTATTTCAAAACTCTTTTAAAATGTTTGGATCTCAGTTTTATGCAAACTTCTCAGCCAACAATATATGTGCGGAAATAGGCTGATTGGTTTGTGAACAATGAACAATGCGCAACAGTAAATAAATGCTGTATGTAAAAGATAGAGTCAAGAATTTGTTTCTGGAAGTTCGGATATCAATATCCTACGTCTCCCCTTCTTCCTCCTTGGAAGGTAGAACTAGAAGACTTTGATGAGAGTAGCCTTTCTACAAACACCCGATCCCGTAACCCACAGCTACGAGATCTCCTAGCGCTTTACAACACTTCACGCAGACTTCGCTGCTGGTTTTTACAACAATTGAAAGTTTTTCAAACTTCTTTACAAGACAGTTCGTTACAGACTCTATCAAATATGACAATGAAAACACGTATTTAGAGACTGTAAATATCTTCTGGTTTCAACAATGAATAACCAGAAGATTGACTCGAAGATATTTCAAATGAAGATTAAACGATAAGTTCTTCGAGTCTTTGAGCTTTTGAAGATATCAACGAAGTGTAAGCTCTGTATAGATTTTGGCAGCGTGACAGCAATAATTGATAGCGAAGTGTGTCTTCTTCAACACTGCTGCTGATATTTATAGGCTTCGATTGCAACGGTCATATTAATTCTCCAAAGGAAATGAATCCCGTTTGAATTGCTGCCAAAATCGTACACCGTAATTCATGCTCCACTACAAGGTAAATTGCTCACTGACAGAGCCAATTTGTCTTCTTTCCATATTTATGCAAGCATCGAGAAACGGCCTCTGTACACTGTACTATTTACCCAAAATAGTACCTAACTTGTCTCCTTAATTCCAGGCAACTGTACGATCTTTCCATCTGCTGATTTCTTTAGCGATAAAACGATGTCGTGTCAACTTATTTAAGCGACACCGTTTTGCTATCTTTGTAAAGCATCTGCTGGTTAACAAAATGTAGAGCACCTGCTGGTTGAAATCCACTGTAGCCATCTGCTGGTTTGTCTAAGGAACGCTTCTGCTGAAATGTCTAAGCAAATCAAAACGCTGTCGTTCCAACTTAACCAAACGCTGTCGTTTCGCAATCTCCAACGAATAGACTAAGCAACTGCTGAAACTCAAATCGGTACCTGCTGATCGAGACAACAACATCTGCTGATTGCTCTTTAAGAAAGTATCTGCTGAATCTCTCTGAATACAAATCAACCACTGAAAGCATACCAACTGCTGAATCCTCACTAATACTCCAACTGCTGAATTACCACTTGTCGATAGATAAATATACTCCTTTAGAATGCGACAACTGATTGTCCAATATTATCTTGTCTTATTTTTGTTATCACCAAAACTAATAAATTTTGTCCTAACATACCATCATGTACACGACAGAACCAATAGCATTAGAATAGGGTATATTTTTCATACTGTTGATATCAAGTTCAAATTTAGGGCATTGATCCTTACTTAACATAAAATGAGCAGCTGGAGGAACATTCACAGCATTAGAATTAGACATGAAGATTGTGTTTAAGATATTTTCAATGTAAGAAGTCTTATTTAAAAAATGGTTGAATTATCTCTATTCCTAATAATATTCATGCCAAGAATCCTCTTTGCATCTCCTAAATATTTCATGTCGGATTTTGTACTTAGGAAAGACCTAACATGATTGATAGCACATACAGAGGGACTTATCAGAATCATGTCATCAACATAAATTAATAAGAAGGTAGGCAGAGTAACAGTATCTTTGAAATATAGGCAAGTGTCATATGAGCTTCTTTTAAATTTCAGAGATAGCATGTATTCATCAAACTTGTTATTCCACTGTCTTGGAGATTGCTTTAAGCCATACAAGGATTTCTTTAACAGGCACACGTGATCAGGTTTAGATTTGTCAATGAAACCATCTCGTTGTTTAATATATATAATTTCATCCAAGTCACCATGAAAAAAAGTTGTTTTAACATCCATTTGTTTTAATTCCCAATTGAATTGTACACACAAATCAAGCATGATTTTAATAGTAGTGAATTTCACAACAGGGGCAAATATTTCAGTGTAATCAATCCCTTCTTTTTGGGTGAAACCTTTAGCAACTAGCCTAGCCTTATATGTAATAGTGTCACCTTCACTCTTAACCTTAAATAGCCATTTATATTCCACAACAGAACAGTTTTGAGTTTTAGGAACATGTTCCCAGGTATTTTTCAGATGCAGGGAGTTGACAGTCAACCATTATGAAGATTTGTTAGAATTTAGGGCGTCGGTGTAAGTTTTTGGTTCATTACTGTCGATTTATTAAAATACATTGAATGCATGTGATGTTAAATGGAAGTATTGGAGCTTATCAGGTTGCCTTATATGTCTCATATCCCTATCCCTAGCTAACAGATAGTCATTTGGCATATTGACATGGGTAACTTCTAGAATATCATGCATGGTTTCAGCATTATTAAGATGGTCAGTTTCCTCATGATTAACTTGTTCAATTTGTGTGGGTTCTAGATTGTTATCATGTAGGGAAGTAGAAATTATGTTCAGTGTCTCCACCTTATCAGGTGTGGGCTCACTGATTGGGGATAGGGCAGTCAAGCAAGGGAATTCAGATTCGTTAAAGGTCACATCCCTACTGATTATTGTTTTAAAACCAGGTTCACCTCTAACTCAGAGTCTATACCCTTTAACACCATCAGGATAACCTACGAACACACATTTCACAGTCCTAGGTTCGAGTTTATCACCAATTTTATGCACAAAAGCAGCACATCCAAAAGTTTTCAGATAAGAGAGGTCAATTTCTTTACCAGACCATACATACTCATGACACTTTCCATTCAAAGGCACAGAAGGAGTCTGTTAATTAAATATGCAGCAATCAAATCACATTCACCCACAACATTTTTGAAAGTCCAGAGGAATAAGCATACTTCTCACCCTTTTAAGTAAGGTTCCATTTGTTCTTTCTACAACTCCATTTTTTTGTGGGGTATAGGGGTTAGTTTTATGCCTTTTAATTCCAGATTGTTCACATAGATCATCAAACAATGAATTACAGAATTCAAGGCCATTATCAGTCCTAACTATTAAAATTTGCTTACCAGTTTGGTTTTCAATCATGATTTTCCAAGTTCAGAATTTATCAAAAACATCATACTTGTTTTTCAGCAGAAAAACCTAGACTTTTTTTGAGAAGTCATCAATAACCGAAAGGAAATATCTACTTCCCCCTTGATTGGGTTCACTAGAGGGGTCCCATACATCAGCATATATATATATATATATATTCAAGTTTACCAGTGCAAGCAGGCAGTTAACGGTTAGGGGCAGTAGGAAATTTAACCCTATGATGTTTGCCATATATCCATGAATCACAGAAAGGAACATAGGACAGTTTATCATTATCAAAACAACCTTGTTTATGCAAGATTTCAAACCTTTAGAACTCATGTGTCCTAATATTTTATGCCACAGGTCAGTCATATCAATTTTCATAGATTCACACTGATTTTATCACAAACAGAATTGGCATGACAAACGTACAAGTTATTCGATTTTATAGCTTTAAATAACACTAATGACCCCTTTATTTTTCTAATACACCCATTTCCCCATCAACCCTCTAGCCCATCATCTCCTAATGCAGCACATGAAATAGGGTTATTACATAAAGCAGGAACATGTCTACATTTTTCAAGGTCAAAACATAACGAGTATCAAACTTCAAACAAACATCTACAATACCAACTATTTTACATTGTTTTTCATTAGCAAGTGAAACATAGCCTTGAGTGGTGTCATGTGATAAGAGCATCCAGAATCAAACATCCAATCAGTTTCATTCATAGAAGATGTTTTCATAGAATTAACAGAAGCATCACTACAGTCAATCACCATAAGTACATCACCATAGGTTTCACAGAATCAGTAGCATTATTTACTTGTTCATTATGGGGTGTGCTATTTTTCTTAAACTTGTCCCTTTTAGGGTGAGGGAACTCAGCCTTGTAATGACCCTTCTCCCACAGTTATAACAGTTTGTATTACCTTTGTACTTAGGTCTTGACCTACTCCTGCTATTATCCCTTTTATGCCCCATGTGATTCCCGTGCCTGGTTTTTGACCTACCCCTGACATGAATAACTTCCCCCCAGTTGTTTTAGTTCTTTTATATGCCTTAAGATCTAGTTCTTTACTCTTAAATCCACTAATTACTGTGTAAATGATAATCACATCTCTACCATATTTAATATCTGAACTTACATCAGCATAGTCATCAGGTATGGCATTTAACAAAACAATAGGAGTGTAGTGATCTAAATTTTTATCTACTGTTAGTTTGACATCTTATATTATTTTGGTAAACACATCTATATTCCATCAAGATCTTTATTTAAGTCTAGTTTGAATGTAAATAACTTTTCAAGAAAAAACATTTTATTGGGCAGGGAAGTTTCTGTATAAAGTTCTTGCAGTTTTTCCCAGAGAAGCTTAGCAGATTCAAGTTTACCACATTTTCTTAGCACAACATCGGACATGTTCAGAATGATGGAAGGATAAGAAAATTCATCATCTTCTATTCTTTTAGAGGTAGGAACATCCTCAATATAAGCATCGGTATCAATTGTTTTAAATACCTTTTGTTGTATTAAAAACCCTTTCATTTTTCTGTTGCAAGATCGAAAAATCAGATTTACAATTAAAAGGTTCTAAGCTATATGAGGTCACATCAGTCATATTATAACACAGGATATGTTAGGATCGAAAAGTTAACTTGGGAGTTCAGAGGGTGGGGGGGGTGAATGAACTCCTAACTGATTTTTGACTTTAAAAATCAATTCGAAAGTTTTACAGCTCAAATCCAACTTCCAGCCGAGTGACCAGCTGGAAGCTTTCTCGGTGATACTGTTGTCTTGCGTAATAAAGTAGTTTTATGCGGAATAAATGCGATTCAAGCAGCTGAACAATTTTAAGCAAATGCGTGTAAGTAGAAGTAGTAAGGACAAGATATTTGTTTCTGGAAGTTCGGAGCAATATCTCCTACGTGTCCCCTTCTTCCATGGCGAGAAGGATTTCACTAGAAGACTTTGATTTATACAACTCTTGTACAAACCCACTCTCGTGACCCGCAGCCAAGAGAACTCCTAGTAACCCACGCCACACAGACCCGCAGCGTGGTTCATTTTACAATACTTCCAGCACTCAGCTAGTTGTGCTATCCTAGCACTCAGACACTCACTGTCTATGATTTACAAATCATATTCAAGTCTACAGTGTGTGTGAGGAAGAGTTGGTGACACCAAAAGAAATGAACAATATATGCGTGTGTCACTTAATTTGATCTGGTTCAAGATGAACTTCGCTCCTGTGAAGAATTCGGGTAGCTTTTGAATGTTCGAATAATTTCGAGGCGTTCAGTAACCCCTTCACAGCTTCTCTTCTTCTCTATAAATACTCTTTGGATGTAACGGTAATAAATGTTACCAGTAGAAACATTGAATACATCCAAGTTGAAATATCTGCGGTGCCATAAATGCTTGTACGATGAAGGTACAACTTCATTAAATGCATTGCCCTTTTTGCCAAGTCTGGGCCGTCTTCAGTCTTGTTGTCGTATCCCTATATTTATGGTTTTAGCTTGATATAGTTCCAACGATTTCAAATCATGGCAGATACGTCAACTGGATAACTTCAGATAGTACTGCACTTTAGTCTTTCCAAATTTCAAATTCCTTATGTCGTTCTGTAATCAGCTAGTTCTCATTTGCCCTGTTTCCATCGTCCAGCTAGTCTGTACTAGAGCTTTTGGGCTGATTTGACTTTGACCACAATAATTCTAGCTGGTTTCTTCATTCATCATGATAAGTCTTGTTCAGAACTTGTCACTTTCGTTTGAATGATCTCTTTTACGGGTTCTCTTTCTTGTTAACATTTCATCACCAAAACAACTGAGATTTATCCCAACAATTTCCCCCTTTTTGGTGATGCCAAAACCCTGTACGTAAAAGAAAATCAATAGATAGATCAATCACCAAGTCATAATATAATCTCAAAAACAATTTGTTCCTTGACAAACAGATTTAGATAATCTGTGACTTAAAACCATGGTGTATATCTAAATCTGTTGCTTGGATCACCCGGCTCATCATTTCTTCCTCTTCCACCTTGTGAGCTTGATCCTCCTCGTCCTCTATTCGGCCCGCCGCCGTTTTCCGTTCTCTTGGTCGACTACTTGATCCACCAAGTCATAATATAAGCTCAAAAACAATTTGTTCCTTGACAAATAGATTTAGATAATATGTGACTTAAAACCATGGTGTATATCTAAATCCGTTGCTTGGATCACCCGGCTCATCATTTCTTCCTCTTCCACCTTGTGAGCTTGATCTTCCTCGTCCTCTATTCGGCCCGCCGCCGTTTTTCCCTTCTCTTGGTCGACTACTTGATCCACAACCTTCCCCCTTTTTGGCAACACCAGTATCCTTTAGATCCTCAACTATTGCAGCTAGATGAGATTTTACCACAGCCAGTTCGTCAACCATCCGTTGAGTGAGGGTTCGCTCCAGAACATCAATCTTTATATCGAACCCATCAGCAGTACTTTTGAGCTCGTCGCGAAGTTTAGTAGTATGATGCTTGGTAACGTTCGTATCATCACGAAGTCGTGCAAAAGATAGATCAAGGGATGATACTCTAGTAGACAGAACGTCCAAGGACTGGGCAGCAGTACTCAGAAACTGGAGAGTAGAGGAGTCCTGTGGAGCTGTGGCAACTAGCTGTAAGTTTGAATATTCTGGATCCTGGTGATCAGAAACAATTTTAGCAGGAGGTGTAATAGCAGAGTGATCTTCCAAATTCTAAGCAATCCGTGGTGCCGATCGAGGTTCAGCAGGAGCATGATGCTCATTTCCTTTATTTCGAGGTTCATCTGTTTGTGATGTTGGATCAGTCTCTTGAGCCTGGTGCTCATAGGAAGTCATAGCCATATCATCGTTTCGTGCTTGTTCAATTTGATGACCCTTGGTATGTGCTGTATCCGGCCCATCACCAGCCAAGCTATCGAATTCTAGTGCAGGAAACGGCTTTGGAAGAGAATCAGATTCTGAGAAAGCTGGAGTAATAAATGGTAAACCTGCCAATTCACGGTAATGCCTGTGTGCTGCCGCAATCATTCGGAGCTCCCTATGCAGTCGGAAAATGCACTCAAAATCATGATTGACAGACGCGACGCCCATCTTGAAGTTTGCCAGATGCACAAGGTAAATCTTTTCAAGCTCTAGTTCAAGAAGCTTATATAGAATGAGCAAGCGGCGTTCAGATAACTCAGTAATGTCATCCGTCTCACCCCATTCCAGCAGTTGTTCTTCAATGTTAACCATCGAGTCAAAAGAAGAATTGTCCTTAAGGCGTACCTCTTGGCGAAAGTGTACCCAGTATTCAAAAATGGTTAGTTGGGCAGAGATTTTATTCCTTGTGGACGTTATCAATAGTTGACAGTATTCGTCAACTGAAGCAGGGTCAGCATTCGTCTGCATATCTTGTGCGGAGACTATGTTTATTGGTTTGTGAGAACCAGTATCCAATTGTTCATCATCAGCAATGCTCCCTTCACCCTCAGTGGGAACAAGTGGGATAGAGTCATGGTGGGAGTCATCTCTCCTATCCGTAGTGATTTCCTGATCTTTTCTCCCTCCATGCTCAGTTCGAGCGTTAAATTCCAGATTTTCGTCGAAGTGATCATCACCACCTCCTTGTGAAAAGTGACCATCGGGAATTTCCTCTGGTTCAGTAATAGAAGCTGGAATCGGATCAGGTTGGGTGGAAATAGTGACACCAGTCCAGTCGCTCTGTTGTTGCTGCCTCTGTGTCCTCCTTCTTTTCAAGTGCGTGAGAGGCATTGAATTGGTGGTCTCTGAGTCAGAAGGCTCAGATATTTGCCTTTTTCGGCATCGGAGTTGCACCAACGGACATGATTCCATTTCCGAATCCTCCTCAGAATCAAAATTCGTTGGAGCCACTGTTCCTCTATTCTCAATAGTTTGTGTTGCAGTAGTTTGTGGTGCCGACGTGGTTACTTGCATCGCTACCGGCTTTATTTGCGTCTTCTTTGCTCCACCCTTGTGTTTTCGTTTCTTAGGGTTAGACACATTTTGTTCAGTGGTACCCACCCTCAGTGTTGCTTGTTGTGTCCTCCATCTGCTTGCTTGTTTCCCCCGTAGGTGTAATACCTTGATTGGTTTGAATGTAGTTCTCTACCTGTTTGTTTGTCAGAACCTTTTTAGCATGTAGCTTAGTCGATGGTCCAAGGTCAACCTTAATCAAGATCGCCATTAACATACTGACTGGTACTGTTTCCCCTGAGACTGCTTCTTTGGATTCTGAACCATCCCTAGCAAACGTTGAAACAGAATCTTTCCCCAGTTGACTTTGATACCCGCAGAAATTGCTACCATAAATTCGAACTTTTCACAAGTAATTGAGTCAAAGGATCCAGCTTTTGCACACAAAGATTTTGCAACAATATCGTGCAACAGACGATATTCGAACAGCAGTTCCCTTTTCTTGCCAGAAATTTTGAATGGTACCTCAGTAGCAGAAAACCTAGTTCTCATTTCAGCGATTGTCTCATTCTGAATACTCGCGAATTTTGGTATTCCCTCAGTTGGTAATTTAAACGTTGCAGAAAAAATTTCTTCCGTGACAACAACCTTTTGTCCACGTACAGTGCTAACAACTGTTCCAGGGATAACTCTTGCATTCGAGAAAAACTTGGTAACAGTAGATTCTAAAACATAGGTAGTACCTTCCAAAAATCCGCGCAACCCTGTATCCTCGAGAGATTTGAACATACGAGCCATTCCGGCATGTTCTATAGCAAGCACTGACTCGAAGTTTACCTACAAAGTGTTAATGAAGAGGGAAGAAGCCATGTCTAACAATAAATTTGAGAAGATTTTATATGGATTGGGTGTAATGCAGCGATTTGCACTGATGCTATACTGCTCGAAGAAATTTCAAAAGCGTACTAGTGAAACTGATGAAAAATGATTTTTTTTCGAGTGGGGAGAGAGATGGGCTTTTGAGACACGTGTCATCATCTTATTTAAAAAGGCTTTTGAGATACGTGACAGATGACCGTCCGATTTAAAATTATTTTAAATATTAACCCAATCTCAACCGTTCAACTTTATATATCAGAAGAAAAAAATTGAGGCAAACCCCTTGATAACGTCACACTGTACTTTAAGCTGAACTAGATCGATATGGTACCAATCAGCTTGATGGAAACCAACTCGATGCTAACCAGCTCACAAGAAACCAACGGATTTTTAGGTTATCTGTTTGACTTAGATTGTTCCCTCTGAATCGATGCATGCAAAACATATTTACGACATATCAAGGAGACCTAAGATATTTCTAAAGTAGGAGAAATTAGCGTCAGGTAGAGGCTTGGTGAAGATATCAACTACTTGCTGATCCGTTGGCACATGCTCCACTCGAACGTCTTTCTTAAGCACATGGTATGGAATGAAGTGATGTCGTATATCATTGTGTTTAGTTCTAAAATGCAGCACTGGATTCTGAGTGATTGTGGTCGTACTAGTATTGTCACAAAAGATGGGTGCCTCTTGTACAACAATGCCATAGTCCCGAAGTTGTTGTTGAATCCATAGCATTTGCGAGCAACAACTTCCAGCAGCAAGGTATTCTGTCTCAGCGGTGGATGTAGCAATTGATGTCTATTTCTTGCTGAACCAAGAAATAATCCTGTCACCCAGAAATTAACATGTTCCACTAGTGCTTCGTCGATCAATTTTACATCCTGCATAGTCTGCTTCACTGTAATCAATTAAGGTCAAGCTGGAGTCTTTGGGGTATCAAAGACCCACATTTTGCGTGCCTTTCAAATACTTTAGAATGCGTTTAACAGCCATGTAATGAGACTGTTTTGGATCTGCTTGAAACCGGGCACACATTCAAACTGAGAACATTATATCTGGTCTACTTGCCGTGAGGTATAAAAGCGAACCTATCATCCCACGATACATGGTTACCTCGAGGGCAGTTCCGGCTTCGTCTTTATCCAGCTTGATGGATGTGCTCATGGGAGTTGAAGTGGGAGAACAATTTTCCACTCCGAACTTCTTTAAAAGTTCTTTAGTGTATTTTACTTGGTTGATGAAAGTTTCATCCTCAATCTGTTTAACTTGTAGCCCAAGGAAAAATGTTAGTTCTCCCATCATGCTCATTTCAAATTTGTCCTGCATTAACTTGGAGACTTTTTTGCAAAGCTTATGGTTAGTTGATCCAAAATGATATCATCAACGTATATCTGTACAAGCAAGATATGATTATTCTTACAAATTTAAACAATGTTTTATCAACCGAACCAATCGTAAAATCATGATTAATGAGAAATTTAGACAGAGTATCATACCAAGCTCTTGGAGCTTGTTTCAGACCGTATAAAGCTTTATTCAGCTTGTATACATATTCTGGTCTGGTATGATCTACGAAGCTAGGAGGTTGTGATACATATACTTCCTCATTTAAGATACCATTCAAAAAATCACTTTTAACATCCATTTGATAAACTTTAAAGTTCTTGAATGATGCATAAGCGAGAAATATTCTTATGGCTTCTAGTCGGGCTACTAGTGCGAAGGATTATTCATAATCTATACCTTCTTCTTGCCTATATCCTTGCGCGACCAGCCTAGATATATTTCGAACTACAGTTCCTTGTTCATCTAGTTTGTTCTTAAAAGACTCATTTGGTTCCTATGATATTTTCATTATCAGGTTTAGGAACTAAATGCCAAACTTGACTACGTTCGAACTGATTTAACTCTTCTTGCATAGCATCTATCCAGCTTGGGTCAGCTAATGCCTCTTCTATTTTCTTAGGCTCTATATGAGATATGAATGCAGAATTTAGATATTCATTCATCTGGATTCGTGTTCTAAAAGGGCAGTCGGATTACCAATGACCAACTCAGGTGGATGGTTTTTATTACACCGAAGATCTGGTCCATAGAGGTAGATGGATCTTGTTGTTCCCCCTGCGTCCTTGCTGGTTCCTCTGTGATATCATTGGTTGGTGTAACATTTTCATTCAAGTGCCCGTGGCTTATATCAGCTTGATCATGATCTGATCCAGTTGGCTCTGCAGCTGGAGTACCAGCACTGGGAATTATTATATCACAATCATGCTGGTCATCAGCTCAATGTCTGAGTTTCTCCTCGTCATCGCTTGACTCATCCAGATGAGTTGATTCCAGACGAGTGCATAGATCGCTTAATTTTGAGACTGATGATGATTGAAAGCTAGTCTCATCAAACACCACATGAGCAGATTCTTCAACTGTTAACGTTCTATGGTTGAATACTCAATAGGCTTTGCTAACAGCTGAGTATCCCAGAAAGATACCTGTATCAGATTTCACATCAAAGGCTCATAAGTACATTTTACCGTTGATGTGGATAAAACATTTGCATCCAAACACCCTGAAATACGAGATATCAGGTTTCTTGCCATTCCAAATCTCATAAGGTGTGACTCCATGTCGCTTATTTATCATTGATCGGTTCTGAGTATAACAAGCTGTGTTGACGGCTTCAGCCAAAAATTTATTTTAAATACCAGAATCAGCTGTCAGGCCCCGTGCTAATTGTTGGGGATCCGGATCCGCCCCCCGGCGAGGCAGCGGAAGAACAGAAAACATAAGCCGGAAGACGATCAATACAAAAAATCCAATAACAATTATCGACATACATAGGGTGTTCAAAACCACTACCTTGGTGGCACTTGTGCCTGGCTCCAACCGTAGTTACAATAACGTCGGCTCTTCTCGGTAGATTGTGGTAGATATCGCCAATCCGGTCAATAACAATTATCGACATACATAGGGTGTTCAAAACCACTACCTTGGTGGCACTTGTGCCTGGCTCCAACCGTAGTTACAATAACGTCGGCTCTTCTCGGTAGATTGTGGTAGATATCGCCAATCCGGTCCACAACCAGAAACGAGACTCCTTCGTCAGCCTGCACTAGAAGGACTGACGAGATCAGCACGAACGGATTCTCCTCGTCGAATTGGCCGGAAATGATTTTCCGACGAAGACGGGCGGCGACGCAGGGCGGCGGCGGCGGCGGCGGCGTTTGAGAGAGGAGGGGGCGGCGGCTCTTTAGTGCTTAGGGTTAGGGTTTTGTAATGTCATGTATACAATGAAGTTATTAAGTCTAATTAAATAGACTTAATGATGGACTTGGACCGGCCCAACGGGCCCGGGTCCAAATGACGATATCCATTGCTGCGACTTCATCGTAGCTCCGATCGCCGATCAGATCGGACCGATCGACTCAGTTTCCAAAATTG
>KV012835.1:32091-56409 GCA_001598015.1 Dorcoceras hygrometricum
TTATTGTGTTTCTAACAATTCCACTTAAGTGTACAGGTTTTAGGATCGAAGAAGATGATGAACAGTAGCAGAATCTATTCAGCAGATGGTTCATTATACTAAGTTCAGCAGTTGGTTTGGTGCATACGCTTAGACGGTAGTTGGATTAGCAATGGAGACGTCCAAAGTTGAATCAGCTGTTCGTAATCAGGCAGAGGCCAAGTTGAACCAGCTGGAGCACAATAAATCAGCTGGAACGATGACAACCAGCTGCAAGCGCTAAAGAGAAAAGATGAACCAGCTGGTACATGTATTGAGAAGTCTGCTGGAGGAATAGATCGAAAAAGAAGATTCCAGTCGCAAAGTTACTGTTGACGAATCTGTTAGCAGTCGCGATTATAAGTACTGTTGATGAATCTATTGACAGTCGCTATTCAAGAAGCTAAGAAGAATCACAAGCTGGAGCTGGAACGATAAAGATCAGCTGGAGCGCTAAGCGTAGATGACATCATCAGTGACGTCATCATTCAGCAGGAAGCTACAGTGATCAACAGGAAGTAATCAGCAGTTGAGAAGATGCGCAAGATATGGAATCAGCAGTGATGTCATCACAATCAGCAGTTGGCAATCAGCAGATGAAAAGAAGCAAAAGAGATGAAGCGACGTCGTACAGGAAGAATTGTCAAGTCGCAAGCTACTGTTCACCAGCAGATGATATTTGGAGATAGCGATAGCAAAACGATGTCGTTTACATAAGTTGATACGACATCGTTTTGCCCTTGCGATTCAGCAGATGCTCTTTGCGTTGATAACCAGTCGCAAGATCCAGTCGCGAGCTACAGTGGATCCAGTCGCAAGCGTTTGATCTAACCAGCTGGACAACCAGACGCAAGCAACAGCACATCCAGTCGAGAGCTTCTATGAACCAGTTGTTGCTCTATGCATCCAGTCGCAAGCTTTGCGTATCCAGTCGACATGGAATCCAGTCGCAAGAAAGCAGATGTAGTGGAGAGTTACAATCCAGACGCAAGATTCCAGTTGCAGTATTTGAAGATTCAGCAGAAGCGCAAAGCAGCAGTAGACTTGAACTAACAGCGAAGCAGTTAACAATTTACGAAGAGTCATCAAAGCTGGATGTCAACTGCTGAGCTTATTTTAAATGGAATCAACGCTCAAGATGGAAAGAATCAATGGCTGAAATAGAGTCGTGCAAATTGCCTCAATTCAAGGGAACAAGATTTGTACTATTCTGGGAAATAGTACAATTTACAGAGGAGCGTTTCACGTATTTGGAAAGACGACAATTTGGCCTTGACAAGCGCAGAAGAGATTTGAATCTACAGTCTAACGGCCATATTCAAACAGAGGCTATATATGCGAAGGCGACGCCATTGAAGAGAGAGTTTCATTGCAGTTGACAGTGTAGCTAGAATTAGCTTGTATTAGAGCATTTCCCTCGTGTGTGAGAAAAACAGAGAGTTGAGCGTTCATTGTATCAATCTCACACACCCGGATTTTCATTCACATCTGTTTGTGAATGAATCTCGAAATATGTTCACAGATCCCGTCCAATCATGAAGACGTTAAACTCTTGTGTATGTAGTTAGTCACACAGTTGCGGCTAATGTGCAGTTATGAAGTAGTGGATTCTTCCGAGGTGGAAGAAGGGGAGATGTAGGATGTTGATATCCGAACTTCCATAAACAAATATGCTTTGTATCGTGCTCTGTTATTCATTCAGCAGTCTATTTACCTAGCACGCATTGCACGCACTAATCAGCACTTGCTTATATCTTAGCATACGCAATTCAGCACTTAGCATCACATTTCAGCAGCACACAAGCACGCACGAGTCTTGAACAGATTTATGTTGTACATAAATCTGTTTGAGTTGTTTTAAAATATAGGATTCAGTTCTGGTATTTTCCGCATGATTTTTAAATCATACCAGATCTGTCTCCGGTGCTCTTCGGGTGAGTTTTTATGTGTTCAAGAACAAGAGGTATTGCACCTCAAGTGTTGTAGCAGCGCGCAAAATTTTTAATCGCTCATTTTAAATGCGCGGCTGCTGATCTTTTTGATCCTATTTTCGGACCATCACATTTTAACATCTGGAAGTCTACGCATTACAATAGAAATCTGATAAAAGCATAAGACTAACATCTGAAATCTCAACTTAATCGTAAAGTGACAGCTGATATAAAGTAAAAGCTGAAACTTAATTCAATAATCAAATAAAGCTGAAATCACGTAAACATGAAATCTGAAGTTCAAGCGAATAGAATAGCATTTCAATGTAATCCCTCAAATCTTATAACTTTCTAATTATGGACCAAGAAAAAGACTGGGCGTTACAACAACACTAATGACTCGTAATGAAAAAATATAATATTTAATCACCGCACACTACGGAAGTTTTTTTTGCCAAGAATCTTAGTACGTGAATGGACATCATAGTTTATTTTCAACTTAATTTATCCCGTCATAATTTGGTACGTAACTTTGATTGTGCTGTTGGCTTATTAGGAATTTTCATATATCTCTCCATAGTCTTCCCATTTTTTCTCCAAATTCCGTTTTCTGTCAAGTCTCACATGTTTTTTCTCTCGTATATGTTCTTTCAAATATATTTCTTTGTTTCAAATAACTAAATTATGTAAGCAGGAGTTCTAATTTTCTATCAATACGTTTTATCATCTTTTGTAAATGTCAAATAGTTGCATATGAATATGATTTATATATTCATGTGCTTCATCGAACTACTTAGATTTGCGTTTTAATATATATATAGATTATAAGAATTGATCTCCAGTTACAGTTTCAGAGTCCGACCTAGATGACGGCAGCTTATCATTTGATAAAACATACGAGTATACATCAAAATAAAACATAAATAAGTAATTAAAATAACATATGTTAATTTTATTTCCTCGTATACATTTCTTCCAAATTTAATTTACGTCATGTTAGGAATTTGGAAGAAATGGATAGAACGAGGAAAACGGTTGTTATATATATGATTCCCAAACATGATGCGAAGTGGCAGGCTTGTGGTGGGTCGGAAAGGGTTGTTGTCGAGGGTGGTTTCAAGCTACATTTCCAATTTTGTAATATGTTAATAATTGTATTCAATATAAAAATAAAGATTTTTTTATCATAATGTGGAATTATCTTTATGCACGTCTAATTGGATGCCCACATTATACGTTTTATATGTAATGTCAACAGTATTAAAATATTATATACATCTATAAATAATGACTCTCGTTTCCAAGAGAGCAACCAATATGATATTGAATTATCTCATAATAAGATAAAAGTTGTTATTTTGATAAAACAATAAATATTACAATTAAGGTGATGTAAAGCCATATGTTACGTGTTCTTTCTAAAACTAGCAAATTATGCAACTATTAGTATCAATATAGTTGGCGAGCATTGATTTCCTCTTATTTGGAAAAGTGGTTACAATGTGCATACATTGATTTCCTCTTATTTGGAAAAGTGGTTACAATGTGCAAACATCAATTTAAAACATTTAAGTTCGACCTTCTTACAAATACATATTTATTTTGCAATTCCCTTTGTTGTTAATAGTATTACATTTTTTAAATGTTAGCCTATTAATTGGATAACCCCTTTATAAATCAGATGTCTCTTGATCCATATAGGCTTTAGATCAAGGGATATGCACGAGTAGTCAGTGGTCTGGAGGAGATGACGTATATAACGGACTAAATCTCAAATCATACCCCCACGATATTTTAGTGGAGAATGAGCATCACACGAATATCGAACTCATGAAGCCGGTGAAGGTACTCCCACATCATCTAAAATCTTTCCAACTCGCTTGTGCCCTTGGGGGCGATAGTATTATATACTCGGGCTCCCGTGCATATATTGTGTTCTTGTACAAACCTTTTATAAAATATGTAATGGTAATTTTCTTTTGGTCATGTAATTATAATGATATAATGTAATATAGATGTTAATATGTAACATAGAAGACAAATATACATAAATACACGTACATATACGCATGCTTACTATATCAGAAAAGCATAGACTTCCTTTAATAAAAGTAGAGACTTTTATAGAAAACTGATTTGGTGAAACTTTGATGGAAATGACTAGTACATTATTATATATTTTTTTGACATAATTAAAACAATATGCTACGCTAATGTGATTTCATCATTTCTTTAACCTCACCTCCAAAATTTAGAAGCAATTATTATCTATACGCCTCGGAGTCATCTATATTAATAATCAGTACATCCTTTTCTTTATTTACTGTTTAGAAATTCTGGAATACTGGTTTTGGTTCTATAAATTGGTCTGATTTTGTATTTATTTAGTCTTATAAGTAGTTAATGTTTGGTTTTAAATCCTTTAACTTAGGATTTTGTTTAATCAAGTAATGTTTAGTTGATGCTGCTACCCACATATGTGGCGAAAATTATGGTCATATTATACAAATTAAAATCTAAGCAAGAAAAATAAATGAGAACGGCACGATATTTTACCTCAAATTATGAATATTCGTGTTTGTTAATTTTTTTTTCGTTTTATGAATAATAGATTTTAATTTTGTTAAGAAATATTTATTTCTAGTTTCATAAGCCAAAAAGAAAAGAATTAGTGTTAATAAACAACTGGTAAGATCAAAAATATATTTAAAGGAGTTGAATAAACTAAAAATTTTTTATTCGGATGAGTTGTAGTAACTTTGGTTTTTTAAGTGTCCGACATATGAATTGAGCATCGAGAAATTATATTGAATTTAATTTTCAAATAAAATGAAATACACTTAACATAATCCTCTACAAACTGTTTTGAGTATTTTGAAACTAATGGAAGAAAGCAAAACATAAACTTAGCTTTCGGATAAAAAGTTTACTTCGAGAATGTCCGGTTAAAATACTCAAAACACTTTTTTTCGGCTAAAACTTTTTATCCGGTTTGATTTTCTCCGAATACCACTTGATTATTTATTCACTATACTCAATGAAAGCTTTCACCAATGAAGTCATGAAGAAGACAAGAAAATACTTCATTGAACTAATGTTAGATCTGTAACAAACCAGATATGGGTTTTGATGAATACAAAACCTACACTTATGCTACTGACAATCTACACGAGTACGCAGGTCTAAGTTGTAGCAGATCAGATCAGACAAGAGCTGCGAGCTGAAGAAGTATGTTGTAGCAGATCAGATCGAACAAGAGCTGCAAGCTGAAGAAGTACGTTGTACAAACAAAGAGCACAGTTCAGAGAAGAAGAAGATCAGCTTAGAAGCGTCGTTCAGCTTAGAGCGTATCAGCTCAGGGAAGATCAGCTGAGGCAACAAGATCAGCTTAGAACAGATCAAGAGCAGATCGCACAAGTTAGAATAGAGCTGAAGACAGATCAGATTAGGCGAATCAGCTCAGACACATATCAGCCCAGAGGTCTAAGCTGGAGCAACACAGACAGAATCAGCACAGAGCAATAGCGGCTTAGACGAGGCAATAAAATCAGCTCAGAGGGACCAGCTTAGAGTAGTTCAAGAGTAGAGACAAGAGCAGCTCAGAGGTCTAAGCTGGAATAGCTGAAAACGTCTAAGCTGAAACAGCTGAGAATGCCCAAAGCAGAATCAGCACAGAACAGACCATGACGGAACAGCTCAGAGCAGAACAATGAAGAAACAAAACAGCTCAGAGGTGAACGAACCGAAACAGCTCAGAGCAGAACAATGAAGAAAGAAACAGCTCATAGATGTACGGAGAAGGACGAACAACTCAGAGCTGAAGAAAAATGAACGAAATAGCTTAGAGCATAATAGAGCAGATAAGGACAAGAACAGCTTCGAGAAGAATCATAGAAACAGCTCAGAGCAAAACAAAGAAGAATCAAAGAGCATATCAGAGGATCAGCTCGATGTAGCGCCCCAAAATCCATAGGACCACAATTGTTAGCTTTTTATTCTAAGGGCTGTTTCGATTAATTGAGCATCCTGATTTCAGTTCAAGCTAGCATTAGTTATCTAAGCTGATTTCTTTCTTTTCTTCCAGCTTAGAAGCACGGTCACATGGGTCTAGAAGGATTTCTCCCCAAGCACAATCCCTCTGGAGCAGTTTTCTTTAAATAAAATGATTTCGGATGGGAGATCTGTTTTATAAAAATGGGGTAGAAAATGTACAAATTAAAATAGTAGTAGGGGGTTTTTATCAATTTTTGCAAGGATTTGGTAAGCTAACCATGCCTAATCATTGTACCCTTTACCTACTACAAATCATTTCTCCCATAAATGATTGTTTACATGAGTTCAAGAGCTCATTTTGTTACAAGAAAATCTTTTAGTTCTCTCAAAATATTTAGGAGCTCTCAAAGTGTGCTTGAGGAGATTCCAGCCGAGGCCATCTGTTCGTTGCAATTCTCAGTTCAGGCAAGTAAAAATTGATTCTTGCTGCATCTAGAAAACATATATTGTTTCGTTGTTTTCTGTTGTGTGTTTTTCTGATGCATGTTTAAGTTCAGCCAGTTCACGTTCATGTTTAAGCTATGGATTCACTGCTTTGATGTTTTTAGTTTAAGGAAACTCACCAGTTATCTTTAGAAAGCAGTTGTGTTTTTAAAATACTGAGTTGTACAGATTCTAGATTAGATAAGCCAAGAGAAGCTCTGTTTTCTAGTGTGCTGTAAAAGTTATGGACATCGACTCTGAACAGATAGGCGGTGCTGGTTTGATGGGGAGTATGTTCTGGTCGAATAAGCTGAGCTAGTCTGTTTAGAGACTGTCTAAGATGGTACAGTACCCTTGTTTTAAGCAGATCTGGCCTATTTTCTTCGCCGGTCTGTGTGATTCATTTCTAAACTAATATGGTTTCTCAAAGCTGAGTGACCTTCCAAGCTGAAATTGTTGCTCCAAAGTTTATGTTACTATTTTATTATGCGTAAGCTGTTTTCTTTGAGCCAAATCTGTTTTACTACGCGTAAGCCATTTTTCCTAGAACCAGATCTGTTTTTCCCATACGTGCGCTACTTTATTTAGCCAAAGTTGTTCTTGACACTTGTGATCGATTTGCACACCAAGATCTATTTTATGTAGCCAAAGCTGTTCATTACGCTTGAGATCTGTTTACTTTAACCAAAGCTGTTTCGCGTCCATAATCCGTTTTTCTCTTCCGAGCTGGTTCCTGCTATCATCAGCTCGTAGCCAGCTGTACACTCAGTAAGGTTTTTAATGACAAAATGAGTTTCATAGCAGTGAATTAACCAGTTTCAGTAATCGATTTTTGAGCAAGAGCATGTATAATAGCTATTTCAATTAAAGGAAGTAAAGTTTCAGTTTTAAGGACTTCTGGCATAGAGGACCCGATCATCAAGAAGGGACAGGATTATGGTACTATAATCCCTTCATAGACAAAGATTATGGAATTATTGTAATCCCTTCACAGAGAGTTACTGAATTCAGATAACATGCTTCATGCACTAGGACCACCAGAGAGTCTCTAGACCATAAGTCACTCAATATAAAGCAATTCAGATCTGATGTTCATATCTGTCTTTTCAGTAACAAGATTTCAGTACAGATGACTTCCTTTAATTTATGTATTATGATCAGTTGCCTGCATTATGTGATCTTGTTATCCTAGATTTTACTTGTTGAGCCTCTAGGCTCACTAGTTTTCCTGATGCAGGTGAGGCAGCTCAGGGACAGATTTGGGGGTTGCGCATGTTTGTCAAAGGCCAGCGTTTCCGCGAAGTCAGAGCTGTTGTTGTTTTTGATCTTCTGTCGAAAACTGTATTAAAATTCATTACAACAATACAGAATTCATATAGAGTTCCAATAGTTGTAATATCTCATTTTGAAATCGAAATATGAAGTTCTTATATTACAAATCTGTTTCTACTGTTTAATTTTGGTGCCAACTGTTTGTGTACCAGTTCAGTTTTTTTAGGAAATACATCTTACAACTTTTCGCATTTAGTTCTTCTATTAATTTCAATTTTCCAATTTCTCCATTCCCTTGATTCCCATGAGTTTGGGCGTCACAACTTGGTATCAGAGCATGGTTCTGAGATAAACACACAATTCCCAGTCTGGAGCAGCTTTAGTGGGCAGCATCTCCTGATCTGTGAGTTTTATTACTATGTTAAGAGTCATTCTTGTTTGAGTTCAGATGTTCTTTTGTAGTGGATTGCGGGCTATAGATTAAGATGTCAGGTAGATGAAGAGGTAGAAGAAGCACCCCTGAAGTAGAACCCAGTCCAGACAGTAATGCTCGTATTACCCAACTATTAGAACTGTTAGTAGAACAGTCTGGTAGAGGCAATGACCAATCTTCTTGCAGGAGGAGACCAAATCATGAAAATTCCCAGGACAAGTTCCGAAGACAGAAGCCCAAGAAGTTAAGTGGTACAACAGATCCGCTTGTTGCTGAGAGTTGGATCAAGTCTATGGAAGTTATTTTTGAATACCTTCAGATTCCAGATCTGGATAGGCCTAGGTGCGCTATCTACATGTTAAGAGATGATGCAATGATCTGGTGGGAAGGAGCAAAGTTATCAGTAGATTTGGCAAATCTCTCATGGGATGAGTTTAAACGAGTGTTCTTTGAACAGTATTTCATAGCATACAAGAGGTCTGAGCTGAAGCGGAAGTTCCTGACTTTGAAACAAGGGGACATGACAGTACAGGAGTATATTCAAAAATTTGAGAGACGCTTCTATTTCGTGCCTCTTATGGGAAGAGATTCCGAGGAGAAGCTGAGCCATTTTGTGGAAGGACTGAAGCCTACATTCAAGCTGAATGTCAGGCTAGCAGGGCCCAGAACTTACAGGGAAGCAGTAGACAAGGCCCTGCGAGTTGAGAGGGATTGGAAAGATGTGGAAGAGGAGAGACAGCAGAAGAGGCAGGCCTTCCAACAAAAGGACCTGAGGCCATTTAAGAAGCAGAACAAGAACCAGTAGCGACCCCAAGAGCAGAAATCTATACCAGCCCAGCCTTTAGTGCAGTACCAGCTAGAGACAACAATTCAGTTTGCCTCAGATGTCATAAGAATCACCATGGACAGTGTAAAGCTAGCCAGAGCGGCTGTTACACATCTCCAAGTTATGTCCACATTCAAAACAACTGGTGTCCAGTCGAGCTTATGTCATGACAGCTGGGCAAGATAACCCCGATTCTACTGTAATTATGGGTAAGATTTTTGTTGCTGGTATACCCTCATTTGCCTTGTTAGATTCGGGTGAGACTCATTCTTTTATAGCTGAAGATTTTTCTAAGTTACCTTGTAAGCCGGAGAGATTGTCCATAGGCTATTGTGTAACTGTACCTTCAGGAGAAGAGCTGATATCTCGTAGTATATATCGTGACTTAGAGCTCGATTTCAAGGACATGTAGTTACCGCCAATTTAATTGTTCTGCCCATGCCTGAATTCGATTTGATTTTGGGTATAGACTGGTTATCTAAGTATGGGGTAGTAATCAATTTCAAGCTCAGGACGGTAACTTTCAAGCCAACCAAAGGACCTCAGTTTTCATTTGAAGCTAACCAGCTTAGACGAGTTCCACACATTATTTCAGCTTTGAAGGCCGGTGCTGTCTGAGGAGAGGTGGAATAGGATTTTTAGCAAGTTTATCTCCCCTGACTGTTTCTAGTAAGCCCGAGCTAGATGACGTGGAGGTGGTGAATGAGTTTCCAGAAGTTTTTCCAGATGACATCAGTGGGCTACCACCAGACAGAGAGTTAGAATTTGCTTTCGATTTAGTACCTGGAGCAGCTCCTAATTATAGACAGCCCTATAGGCTTGCTCCTATAGAGATGAAAGAGATGAAAAAACAAATTCAAGATCTGTTGGATAAGGGATTTATACGACCAAGTACATCCGCTTGGGGAGCCCCTATTTTGTTCGTTAAGAAAAAAATATGGGAGCTTAAGATTGTGTATAGATTACCTCGAGTTGAATAAGCTTACCATTAAGAATAAGTATCCACTGCATAGGATTGAGGATTTTTTCGACCAGTTGAAGGGAGCGGCAGTGGTTTCCAAGATAGATTTGCGATCTGGATACCATCAGCTTAAGATCAAAGAGGCCGATATATATAAGACAGCTTTCAGGACACGTTATGGTCATTATAAATTTTTAGTAATGTCTTTTGGATTAACTTACGCTCCAGCTGCTTTTATGGATATGATGAATAGAGTTTTCCAGCCATTTTTGGATCAGTTTGTAATCTTATTTATAGATGATACTTAGTGTATTCCAAAGCTGGTCAAAGCTGAGAATCAGAGACCAGCTGGGATGCTAAAACCCCTGACGATACCATAATGAAAGTGGGAGAGTATTGCAATGGATTTTGTAGTTGGTTTACCCAGAACTATTCAAGGATATAATTCTATTTGATTTATAGTGGACCGACTCACCAAATCTGCTCATTTCTTACCAGCCAAGACACCTTACGATGTGAGCAAATACATTGAGCTGTATATAAGATAAATAGTAAGACTTCATGGTATCCCAGTCTCGATCGTATCTGACAGAGATCCAAGATTTACGTCAGCTTTTTGGAAGAGTCTACACAGAGCTTTGGGTAATAAGTTAACCTTTAGCACAGCCTTTCACCCCCAGACAGATGGTCAATCAGAGAGGGTGATTCAGATACTGGAAGATCTACTCAGAGCTTGTGTCATAGATTTTTTAGAGAGTTGGGATTTGAAACTAACCTTAGTAGAATTCACGTACAACAATAGCTTCCAAGCATCGGTTCAGATGGCCCCTTACGAAGCTCTATATGGCAGAAAGTTCAGAACACCCATTCAATGGGATGAGATATGAGAGCGATCTGGTTTGGGACCAGATATAGTAGAACAGACCACTGAAGCTATTAAGAAAGTAAGAGATCGATTGAGAACAGCTCAGAGAAGGCAAAAGAGCTATGCTGATAACAGATGCCGTGAATTGAGTTTCGAAGCTGGAGATCATGTATTCTTAAAGATATCACCGATGAAAGGTGTAATGAGATTTGGGAAGAAGGGTAAGCTCAGCCCAAGGTTCATTGGTCCATACGAGATTCTGGACAAAGTAGGAACACTGGCTTACATGTGAGACCCGAAAGTCTAGTGGATTAATTGAGTTAATTAATCGGGTGTTGGATAGACCAGATTTGGCGTGAACAGATCTGGGATGAATCAGCTTTGAGCTGATATTCTTGGTTCATGAATCGGGTTTCTTTTTGGGTGTTTAGAACAGATATGGACAGTTGTAGAGTTCAGCAGGCTAGTAGTCAGTTCGGAGAGTTGAGTAGCGATGGTTGGTGAATTCGGATTTGGTATTGGTTGATTGTAATCGAAGTTAGAGGTCAAATCTGGTTGTCACGAAGTATTTGAGATACACGGGTTGGATATCCTGCACGAGTAGCGATACGTCGTCATATGGACAGTTGTAGAGTTCAGCAGGCTAGTAGTCAGTTCGGAGAGTTGAGTAGCGATGGTTGGTGAATTCGGATTTGGTATTGGTTGATTGTAATCGAAGTTAGAGGTCAAATCTGGTTGTCACGAAGTATTTGAGATACACGGGTTGGATATCCTGCACGAGTAGCGATACGTCGTCATTTGAGAGGAATCAGATTTGAGTTGCGTTAGTTATTAACGCTGCATGAACCGGCCTGGTTCGAGAGTTACTGTAGACCGATTTCGAGTTGTTTAGACCGGATGGTAGTACGATGTCGTTTTGGATTTCAGCGAACGCTGGTTAGTGTGGTATCAGATCTGGTCTTTCAGATCTGGGTGTTTTGGCTAGTAGCGATGCGACACCGTTTGAAGAGGCACGTGTATGTGTTAATTGGTTAGCGGTGCGACGTCATTTGGTAGTAGCGCGCTGGTGTAGCGTATGTTCCAGATCTAGAGTGTTACTCAGATCTGAGTGGGTATCAGGTTTGAGCCAATGTTGTCGGTGATTACTGTTCATCAGATTTGGGGAACTTAAGTATTTATAGAAGACTTTGACCGTAGCATTGCTATTGTTTTCCCGACACTTAGAAATATTTCTCGTAACCTTACCCTGTCGTGATACCCTGTGTCAGGCCTCGTGCACAACACAGAGTTAAATCACGTAAAACATAGCGAAAGAACTTTAAAAAGTGGCTAAAATTTTTTTTTTTCGCTTTTGGCCTGACAAAGGAAACATAATTTTAAAATACCACAATATGCCAAAATATCCCAAGTTGATAGAAATACACAACGCTATAATACAACAGTACAACATTAAACAAGTATCAGTCAACTAATACAGCAACTGATTACCACACAGCACAGGGCATTCCCTGGCTAATAATACTGATACATATATGATATACGCTAACTGGGACACTCTAAACGCCACCTGGGGCACCTCCAGCGGATCAACACCAAGACCAGCGGAATAACCTGGGAGACCTGAACAACAAGAAAACAAACAAAACAACCAGCCCCAGAGGGACATGGGGTCAAACCCTAGTACGAAGAGCTACATAATACAGCAGTCAAATACAGCATGAAATGTATCATGTCGTGCAAATGTATGAGCGGTACAAAGAACATCGGTAAACAGCAACTGTGACACATCACCGAGTCTCGGAAGCTACCCGATCGCACCCAGTGGAAAATAGAGTGGCTCATCGCCGCACCTATGCGGGAGCCACCCGCCAGGTCGCACGGAATTGCAAGTGGACCAACCACCCGCAAACCTCTATCCAGGTCACTGCAACTGAGGGCTATGAGAGCGACTCACCGCACCCTCCAGCTGCACTCAATCGTGATTACGCAACACAGCATAGCATCACGAGAGAAGGCTCCAACAGAGTAACGTATCACGGCTATCAAAGGAACCATTGGCTCAATATTCTATGCAGATGCAGTAACATGCTTAACATGATGCATGTACGTGTAATGCCAGAAAACACAACAAAGGCATTCGAATAATCACATGCATAGCAACTCAATGGATCACCAAACAGCAGGTAATACACCAGATAGTTCAGCCAATAGACATGCATAATATACACAGCTTGCCTATACACAAACACTCGGCACATCTATAATACATTCCCAGGCCTATCTCAAAGCTGAATTATAAGCTCAATTCGTACCTCTACACGGCAACTACCTCAAACAGATTCCACCCAGGCCCAATACCAAAGGCCTGCTCAACTATGCTTCCTCACGGCTAACTGCAAAACTTCACAAAGATGCTCGAACACTTGAATTTGTTAAGGAACCTGGCAAATCAGCTTAAATCCAGACTTCTACAATTTACATGCCTACGGTTAATAACTGAAATCAGATTCTACCACTCAACGCAACCTCTACAGCAAGAACTAAGCTTAAAACGGCGAGAAAACACTTACCCAGAAGCTCAAACAAAGTTGAAGAACTATCGGCTGGAATCTGCAAAATACACGAAACGGCAGCTACTTCGCTCCTCTTCCACACGTCGATCTAAAACCCAAAAATGGTAGAAATCGAAAGCTCTTAGCAGGACGAACTCAGCGTCGTAAATCTTGTATCAAATAACAGCGTAAATCGACGAGAATCTAAGGAAAAGGGTTTCGCATGAACAGTAGCCGACGAGGGTTATCGAGGAAGACAATGGGAAATATCGGGTTCGAGAAAAATATGCTAAGTGTTTACAAACACTGGTATTTAAAATCCTCCAGCCAATTGCTACTGTTAAAGTCCATCAGCGACGAAAACATATTCCTGCATCAGATTTTATCACCAAACAGATTTCTCGAACTTGGGACCAGCGCTCACACACAAATATGAAACAAGCACTCTCACGCATCGAATACTCCGCTAACCAAATCGAAACGACGTCGCTGGACGTTGAAACAGATCTCTACAACAGATCCCTGAGCTAAGGAACAAATCTACAAATCTGGATCCTCAGCGCTCACGCTAACAAACGCACAACTAACAAAACGACAACGTATCGAGGTCTCGCCAAATAAAACTAAGGCGACGCACTGGTAAAACAGATCTCTGCGCTCGCACCAGCTAATAACAACGCAAAGCAAAGTCGATCAACGCAAAACGTTGACATCTGCTCAATACTCTCACCCGCTAGAGAAATTTGAAACCTAGCGCTAAACAGCGGTTATTAGCTAAACGGCGTCGCTGAGACATCGGGACACATCAACAAATCTGATCGAAACTCTACAACAGATCTCACGCTCACTATCATCTGTTGATCCGCGTTGATACTCGATTTCACCACCAACCAGATTTCATCTCCAAGAGAGACATCCGAACCTGGAAACGATAGCGTATAGAGGCTCCCGCTATCACAAACAAAACGACGTCGCAATAGAGACATCTGAAAGGAGTCCAACACAACTGAAACAGATTTCTATACAATAACACCAACAGATCTCACCAACCGCGAGACATCTGCACTACGAAAACGACGGCATATTATTTCTCGCTACACACGCGCTAACAAACTTCTGAACACTAGCGATTCAGATTTCTCCCACAAACAGATTTCTCACAACAAATCCATCGATTCGACTCCAAATTCCAAACGGATTTCACCCAATAGAACCCGTTACTCAAAACAAAGTATCTTTAGGAGGAATCTGAAAATCATCAACCAGACTTCACTAAAAATCCTAATGTCTGAAATCTGAAAATACTCAAATTTTCCAGAATTATTCTACACATGAAATCTGATCCAAAATATTTACGAAGTCATCCCAATGAAAGTTGGACAACCAGATTTGTTCAAGCACAAATCCAAACTCCTTAATTCCGATTAATTAACCCAATTAATCATCCTAAACTTGAGGGTCTCACATCTCTCTCCACATTAAAAGATTTCGTCCTCGAAATCAAACAACAACTCTGGAAAAGAATAAAACCTAGTCAACATAGCCAACACTGGAAAGTTAAGCTACACACAGAACAATCAAAAGCACTCCACTCTCAACCCAAAGGCTACTAACCGAGAAGTCAAGATACGGGAAACACAACAACCAGCAATCAACTGCTGAGAAACAGCAACGAGCAATTAGTTACAGAAATCTGACTCAAAACTTTGTAGCATATGCGAAGATTTTGGTTCACTTACTCAACATAAACACGCCGTGCAAAGAGAAGAATTCATGATGGCATTGCCAGCTTAAAACAGAAACAAACTTTGCTACGATCTCCAAAAGATCAAACATAACGACGAGATCATTACAACTACACTGCTATGCCTAAAACAGCTGAAAATCAAAGGCCAAATCACAACGCGCACTGTCTAGGAGTGTTCTTGCCAGCTTAAAACAGAAACAAACTTTGCTACGATCTCCAAAAGATCAAACATAACGACGAGATCATTACAACTACACTGCTATGCCTAAAACAGCTGAAAATCAAAGGCCAAATCACAACGCGCACTGTCTAGGAGTGTTCGACAAAAAGAACAACCAGTTACCAACTGGGTAGGAACAAAACTCGAATCTGAAGGAAACAAAACACAAGGAGGAAAGACTGTTCCAACGTGGATGAGAACGCGCTCCACTCATCTCAGGTTCTGTCTCTCAAATATTCCTTCTTCTTACGTGACCATTCCCACTGCATGGCAACCCAGATAAGGTAACAAGTTAACATTGTTTCTCCCTTCCATCTAAAGTTCTCGCAAGCCAAACAGTCAGATTTAGGGTTCAGTCCTGCTCATTCCATCAGTATTCATCACAAAAGAAGGATTTGATTCGAAATTCTCTCGGCTTGGACACATAAAACACTCCACGTGTCTATAACAACACAGCCGGTAATCGCAAATTGCACACCGAAGATCCAATTTTATCCCAAAACACTCAAACAAACTGATGAATCTAAGAGCCAACCTACCCTTCATTCTCAAATTCAGCGTAAACCAAGAAGGAGAAACTCACAAGAAGCACCTGGTTCACAACTGAGGTTCAAAATTCAACGCTTAAAAGCAAAATCTGGTCAAAAGGTCACTCTCACCCTTTGCTCTACCAGATCTTTTAGACATCCACCTACTACACAACCGCTGATGAAAGCCACTAAGTTCCTCACTTTATTCTAGTCGCTAAGCAAAATTTGTACTTCCCACCGTACAAAATCTCAATGAAGGTTATACCAAACCTCACTTGGCAACGAATTCCACATGCAAACTCTGCCAATTCTCGGAATGGTCTCTCGGATTAAGCATCTGATCCGGGAAAAACGATAAACTCACAGTCCCTCAAGACCCAAAAACATTCACAGACTTTCCAACTTTGGAGCGAAAAAAGCTTAGAGTACTTACCAGCCACTACAGACACCAGAAAACTAGGCAATCTTACTACTGGATCACCACAATATCCTCTTGCCAGTTTCCTAGAATAAGTCTTAGCACAAGGACAAAATGGGCTGATATAGACAATCCAATAGTCATACTTTTACTACCCGCGCTAAACTGACACTCGGAACCAACAAGGAAGCTCTACAAAGACTACCAAATGCTCGAAGGCATCTTATATACTCAACGCTACTAGCATTGCTGGATGGGCCTTCCAACAAATCATCAGTAGCGAGTTTCTCTCGTGCAGGCAGACGTTAAACTCACATATGAAATCTTTAACCAACTCTATCCAATGCACTAACTCACAGACAAACTGAACTGAGTGAAGACAGAAATCGCTAATCGCTCTCCACCTTAAAAAAAACACGCCAAATCTCCAAAGGAAACACAACGACCTCCAACGCCAAAACAAAGGTGGGGCATCTCATCTAACAGGGTCTCCACTAATCGTGATACATCTATGCCTCACAAAATGCAATGGAAGGGACTACAACCGAAACAAGGAGTCCACAGGAGCTCAACAACTCAAAGCTGAACAACAGTCGGAGGCAAATATCAACAAACATATGTAGCCACGGTGCGTGTACGAGAATATGAGAATCACCCACTCATTTATACACAACACCCGATTACCAGATGCATCAAAACTGCTCGACCTGCCGTTGCCAAACCCATGAACTGTGGTAGTTAACCACTCGGCGCATGGTGGCTAACAAATCCCAGCAGGGAGATGAGAGTGCGGTATCGCCCCTCGCCCTCGCATCCTTATAAGGAACAAACAGCAACAACAAAGCACGGCTACAACATTTGAATTGAACAGGATATGACAAGACACGATTATACAAATCGGAGTTCAACAGCTGAATACACGCAACTCGTAAAACAACTCAACAGCTGGGAACACAAAAAGCTGAAATAAAATGAAGTTCAAATACCGCAATTCTACTCTCCGGACAAAAGGAATCAAAGAGGATACACACAGTACTAAAGATTACAAGGAAATCAGGAGAATCTCAACTGAAACACATGAGGGAAGAAATCCTCGAACGATGGAGATCACCAAACCAAAACTGTAGTTCGGACATCGAATCACAAACAAGTAGCAGCTATCCTCTCGACAAAGGGAATCTAAACACTCCCAAAACAAACAACTTCCTACCAGACTTTCTAACCTAACTCAGCATCACTCGCGCAACGACAACTTCTCCACCGGTAGGATTAACAAGGACACGGCATCACACAAAAAAGATGGGGCGGAAACAACCCTCGCGCACCATCAAAACAAACAAGTACAATCATAAACTAGTGCGATGTCTACGCGTCAAACTAAACTCACACAGAGTTAACAAGTAAAGTACAACTACCTGTACAACCTCCACCGGTCAAGACATCATCTCGCTCCTCAGTTGTCGCATCCACCTGATTTGGTTGAAGTCCTGATCGCTGGGACTGAAAAGGACAATACGGTCGCCACGAAAAACTTCTAGTCAAATCCCGCTGTCCCAAGGTAGGACACACTCTAGCAAAGTGCCCAACCTGACCACAATTGTTGTAAGCGCATCGCACTCCAACGCATTGAGAAGGTTTATGCTTACCCCCACACTGGCCACAGAATGACGCATTAGGCCTCGCTCCACTAGAACCGCCAGAACTCGAAGAACTCGAACTGGATCTCTTAAATTGCCTTCCTCTAGGTCTAAACCTCTGACGACTCAAAGACTGTGATGCCACAGAAGGCTGGGAAGACGATGTTCTAGATGGCACAGGTGTTGGCGACAATGGCGGATCCGGATCCCATTTCCCGGGGGCGCAACGGAAGTTAAAAATTGCCCCGGGATACGTTCAATACATTAATACAATTCAATAATCATACATAGGATGTTTATCAAATCGTTACCTTGCTGGCGTCTAGGCACCTAGCTTCGACCAGTTTCACGAGGAAATCGGCACTTCAAACGGTAGGCGGAGGTAGATCGTCAATCAGGTCCACGACCGGAATCAAGATTCCTCCGTCAATCTGCACTAGAAGATCTGACGGATTCTGGCACGGACGAAAACTCCTCGTCGTGGTGATCAAAACAAGTCCGATCACGTAGAAGGCGGCACACGGCGGCGGCAAGGGGCGGCGCAAGGCGGCGGCCGGCGGGCGTGTGGGCGAGGGAGGTGGGCGGCCGAATTGTAGAGTTGGAGGCTAGGGTTTAATTGTTGTCTATTGTGCGATTAAAGCCCTAAACCAATTTAACTAAATAAAGATGGTACATGGGCTTGAACCAGCCCAATGGACTTGGGTCATACCCAGGTCCATATGAACATTCGGTTCGTTAAATCACTACGGTTTCATCATAACTCCGATCGACGATCAGATTGGACCGATCGACTCAGTTTCCAAAACTGAACGTTATGATGTGAAAAACAATTTTTCAGATTACCTAGTCCAAAATGACAGTTTTGCCCCTCAACTTTGGGAAATCGCAATTTCACCCCTGTTGACTTTTAGGAAGTCGCACTTCCTAAAATCCTCCTCCTATGCTCAACACATTGAGCTCAGTTTCCGTGTGGGAATCATGAATCCAGTACTTGTGTGACCCTCAATGGTTCAGGGATACAGCTAGCCGTGGGCCCACAACCATTGTGGCTCCGAAATCACAATTTCGGACTTGCCCAACGGATCATGGTAAAGCGCCTAACAACATCGCCCCATGATCCCCTAGGTATCACTGATAGTGCCTGCAAGAACCAGTTGGTCATGGTTGGCGTACAGTACGGTCCTTTCAACACATATATCCCGATCAGATCAACGACCATTGGTAAATCGAGAGTCGCTAGAGATCCGATAGCTATGCATATATCTTGGAGATCAAATAGTGACATCGCGAGTGTTACTAGGCAAACCCATTTATATAAAACACATCCAGTACTCTGGCCAGAGATTTATACACTATTATCCCCTCAGATAGCATAGGATATCCACGCATGAGAGCGAGCGGTGAATCCTCGACAACGAAGCATCGACTCCTACATGCATCGGGACCTCACCCAATCCCGTCGTCTAATGACTCCAAGTGAGTCGGCAAACGGGTCAAAGTGAGGCGCCTATCATGTAGAGTCTCAATGGTGTTTCTAGTAGTGAGGACTAATCAGTACAACCAAGACCTCGGACTTATCCACTCGACAAATGGTAACCACTTGGAAAGTCCGAACGAGGTTATCGATAGATCACCAGGTCACTATCCATCTGCATGCTCAGAACATCACAATGTTCCCTAGCAATGAAACATGGTACTTCACATCACAGATGCTAGTCTCAAGCTCGGGCGGCCTTATCCTCATTTTTACGGCCCAATCGACTAGGAACGAATTCAGAATGCACAGTGACTATTAGATGTGTTTCATGATAGCCATCATATCCACTATCACATCTAACATACACTATGGTGCATTCTAGGTATTTATCCAACACAATTGTTAACATTATGTAACATAATGAAAATAAAGAATGCCATAAATAAATGCGTATTTCATAAATAAAGATTGTCATATACAAGAGTCTATAAAACCCACACGCCACAAGTTGGCTAGTTGGGCATCTACTCTAACAATCTCCACTTTCCCTATAGCCAACTACTCATCAGACGCAGTCCCATTGTTTCGTGATGTTTTTCAAACAACGGTCCTGGCAAGGGCTTCGTAAGTGGATCAGCAACATTGTCCGCAGAGGCGACTCTCTCAACTGCTATGTCACCTCTAGCCACAATATCTCGGATTATGTGGTATTTCCTCAGTATATGTTTGGATCTTTGGTGAGACCTAGGCTCCTTTGCTTGCGCAACGGCACCCGTGTTGTCGCAGTACACCGGGACTGGACAAACTCCATCAGGAATGACGCCCTACTCTTGGACGAAATTCCTTATCCAAACCGCCTCCTTAGCAGCAGCAGATACTACGATGTACTCAGCCTCAGTGGTTGAATCCGCGATGGTGTCTTGCTTGGAACTCTTCCAAGAGACAGCACCACCATTGAGCATGAATACAAATCCAGAGGTAGACTTCGAATCATCCACGTCACATTGGAAGCTAGAATCATTGTAGCCTTCCAATTTCAGTTCACCACCCCCATAGATCATGAACATATTCTTAGTCCTTCGCAAGTACTTAAGAATATCCTTCACAGCCTTCCAATGCAATTGGCCGGGGTTGGCCTGGTAGCGGCTCGTGACACTCAGAGCATATGCGACATCCGGTCTAGTTGAGATCATGCCATACATAATTCTACCTATTGCCGAGGCATATGGCACACGTGCCATACTCTCTATCTCCTCATCAGTCTTTGGACACATAGACTTAGATAGAGTTACCCCGTGGCACATAGGTAGGTGTCCTCTCTTGGACTCTTCCATAGAGAACTTCTTAAGTATGGTATCGATGTAGGTAGCTTGGGTGAGTCCGAGCATCCTTTTCGATCTATCCCGATAGATCTGTATTCCCAGAATATAGGATGCTTCACCCATGTCCTTCATCGAGAATCTACTAGAAAACCATACTTTAGTTGACTGCAGCATTCCTACATCATTCCCAATGAGTAGAATGTCATCAACATAAAGTACAAGGAATATCACAGCGCTTTTAACTACCTTCTTATATACACATCGCTCCTCGGGATTCTTGATGAAACCAAATTCCTTAATTGTTTCATCGAATCTCAGGTTCCAACTCTTCGATGCTTGTTTGAGACCGTAGATCGATCTCTGAAGTTTGCATACCTTATGCTCACTTCCTACAGATGTGAAACGCTCAGGCTGCGTCATATATATCTCTTCCTTAATGTTTCCATTAAGGAACGCAGTTTTCACATCCATTTGCCATATCTCATAGTCGTACCATGCGGCTATGGCTAGTAAGATTCTAATCGACTTGAACATTGCGACTGGTGAAAAGGTTTCATCATAGTCAACACCTTGCCTTTGAGTGTAACCTTTCGCGACCAGTCGTGCCTTGTAGGTCATTACCTTACCATCAGGCCCAAGTTTCCTCTTGTATATCCATTTACACCCAATAGGAAAAATTCCTTCAGGAGGATTAACGAGAGTCCAAACTTGGTTCGCATGCATTGAGTCAATCTCAGACTGCATTGCTTCAAGCTACAAATTAAAATCAGGATCGGAAATTGCCTCCTTGAAAGTCCTTGGATCACATCCAACAACTTGATCACCCTGATCATCTTCAAGAAGGAAACCATATCTTTCAGGAGCCCTAGGAACCCTTTCGGATCTCCTAGGTGCGACCATTTCTTGTACTGGCTCTGGAGGTGTGGGAGACTCACTTGGTACTTCAGGCGGTTCTAGAACCTCTTCGAGATCTACTATCTTGCCTTTTCTATCAAGTAGAAATTCCCTTTTCATAAAGGTGCCATTTCTAGAAACAAACACTTTTGTTTCTTTTGGATAGTAGAAGTAGTATCCAATAGAATTCTTTGGATACCCAATGAAGTAGCATAAGATGGATCTAGTATCCAGCTTATCTCCCACTGTCTGCTTCACGTAAGCAGGACATTCCCAAATCCTCATGTATGAGTACTTGGGTGGTTTGCGCATCCATATTTCATATGGAGTCTTATCCACTTTCCCAAATCCTCATGTATGAGTACTTGGGTGGTTTGCGCATCCATATTTCATATGGAGTCTTATCCACTGCTTTGGTGTGGACATTGTTCAACAACATTACCGCCGTTTTGAGCGCATAGCCCCAAAACGAGGTAGGAAGCTTAGTGAAGCTCATCATAGACCGAACCATGTCCATCAAGGTTCGATTACGACGCTCCGCTACACCATTGAGCTGTGGTGTGGCCGGAGGGGTCCACTGCGAGAATCCCATTCTCTTTCAGATAGTCTTGAAATTTAGCACTCAAGTATTCACCACCTCGATCGGATCGAAGCGCTTTAATACTTTTCCCTAACTGATTTTCTACTTCAGCCTTGAATTCTTTGAACTTTTCAAAGGATTCAGACTTGTGCTTCATTAAGTACAAGTACCCATACCTAGAGTAATCATCGGTAAGGTGATGAAGTATGTGTGACCGTACTTAGTACCAATGCTAAGTGGGCCACACACATCAGTATGGATCAAATCCAATGTGCCTTGATCACGTTCAGGCTTGCCCTTGAAGGGTTGTTTAGTCATCTTTCCCTTGAGACAAGACTCACAAGTCGGTAGGGAGTTAATGTCTGACAAATCAAACATGTCACTCCTAACTAACTTGTTCATCCTTCTTAGAGAAATATGACCTAGCCTAGCGTGCCAAAGTTGTGCTGGGTTCAAGCTATCGTATTTCCTTTTAATAGTTGTTGTATGTGTTTCCACATCGCGAGTTGGAACTGGTTTTAATTTTAAGGTGTACAGATCGTTTTCGCGTTCCCCAATTCCAATTAAACATTCATTCTTGTATATATTGCAAATCGAATTAGCAAAAACACAAGAATATCCATCACTATCAAGCATAGAAACAGAAATAATGTTCTTTATCAATTCGGGAACAAATAAAACATCCTTTAATAACAACTTAAAATTTGACGACAGAAATAAATAAACATATCCTATAGATACTGCAGCAACTCTTGCTCCATTGCCCAGCCTCAAGTGGGTCTCACCCTCTCTAAGACGTCGGCTTCTTGTCATCACCTGCAAATCATTGCAGATATGAGATCCACATCCGGTATCAAGTACCCAAGAAGTCAAATTAAGAGACATATTTATTTCGATATAGAACATACCTTTTGCAGTTCGCAACTGCTCGAGGTACTCCTTGCAGTTCCTCCTCCAATGCCCAGGCTTGTGGCAGTGGTGGCAAGCATCCTCGGACTTGTTTGGCTTGGAAGCCCTTGCCTTTGGCTTCTTAGTGGGCTTTTCCTCCTTCGCAGGGGCAGAACGCTTCTTACCCTTGCGTCTGGGCCCCTTCTTCGCAGAGGAAGAAGAGCCCATAAGGAGGACGGGCTTGTCCTTCTTTATGGTCCCTCAAACACGACCAGCATGTTAACCACCTCTTCAAGGGTGGCTGTCAGCTTGTTCATGTTGAAGTTGACCACAAATGGGTCGAATGCAGCGGGTAGTGAGAGGTGAAGCACATCCACAGACAGCTCGTGTGGAAGTTTGATATCAAGGCCCGCCAGCTTTTCAACGAGCCCAATCATACGAACCCCATGCTCGCGGACCGAAGTCCCATCGCCCATGCGGCTCGTCATGAGCTCCTTGACAGCGGTTAACCTCTCATGTCGAGAGTTCTCCCCATACAGTTCCTTGAGATGAAAGAGTATGTCAGCAGCATACTTCGTCTTCTCAAAGCGCCGTTGCATTTCGTTGGACATCGATGCCATCACATAGCATCGAGTCTTAAGCTCGTCGTCCCACCATTGTTGAAGCGTAATCAGCTCCTCAGGGCTGATCGGCAGGGGCTTCCTTCGGAGGGCTCTTCTTTATCGTATAAAGAAGTTTCTCCGAAGCCAACACAATGTTGAGGTTTCGAAGCCAGTCTTGGTAGTTCAGACCGGTGAACTTGTTGCTATCCAGTATAGCAGCGAGTGGGTTTTTGATCGAAGACATTATAAAGCAGTTTATACTGAAAAGAAAAACAGACATGCATTACTAACTATATATGAAAAACGCTAAGATATAAAACAAGGTCATTTAGTTTTATGAATTACCCCCTCACCATTTTAACGATTTCACCATCCTCTAATGAAATCGAGAAAACAAGTTTCCTCAGTGGGTACACGGAGCCCAATCAAGCAATCAGGGACCCGAATAATATCAGCCATCCATGACCCCCAAAAGGTAGTTTCCGATTGCAACCGGTGCAACCTCCATGTATTCACCTCACGTCCAGTAAGGGCCCAATAATATGACGCCGTTTACTATCACGTGTCAAGATCACCCATCAATGTTGAGTCGTGAAGGAAGGTCCCCTTAACGTCCCCAATAATATGAGCCAATGTTAAAGGGAGTTCCAACCGAACTCACAACAATTG
>KV012835.1:74125-94584 GCA_001598015.1 Dorcoceras hygrometricum
GCCTATCTCAAAGCTGAATTATAAGCTCAATTCGTACCTCTACACGGCAACTACCTCAAACAGATTCCACCCAGGCCCAATACCAAAGGCCTGCTCAACTATGCTTCCTCACGGCTAACTGAAAAACTTCACAAAGCTGCTCGAACACTTGAATCTGTTAAGGAACCTGGAAAATCAGCTTAAATCCAGACTTCTACAATTTACATGCTCGTACCTCTACACGGCAACTACCTCAAACAGATTCCACCCAGGCCCAATACCAAAGGCCTGCTCAACTATGCTTCCTCACGGCTAACTGAAAAACTTCACAAAGCTGCTCGAACACTTGAATCTGTTAAGGAACCTGGAAAATCAGCTTAAATCCAGACTTCTACAATTTACATGCCTACGGTTAATAACTGAAATCGGATTCTACCACTCAACGCAACCTCTACAGCAGGAACTAAGCTTAAAACGGCGAGAAAACACTTACCCAGAAGGTCAAACAAAGTTGAAGAACTATCGGCTGGAATCTGCGAAATACACGAAACGGCAGCCACTTCGCTCCTCTTACACACGTCGATCTAAAACCCAAAAATTGTAGAAATCGAAAGCTCTTAGCAGGACGAACTCAGCGTCGTAAATCTTGTATCAAATAACAGCGTAAATCGACGAGAATATAAGGAAAAGGGTTTCGCATGAACAGTAGCCGACGAGGGTTATCGAGGAAGACAATGGGAAATATCGGGTTCGAGAAAAATATGCTAAGTGTTTACAAACACTGGTATTTAAAATCCTCCAGCCAATTGCTACTGTTAAAGTCCATCAGCGACGAAAACATATTCCTGCATCAGATTTTATCACCAAACAGATTTCTCAAACTTGGGACCAGCGCTCACACACAAATCTGAAACAAGCACTCTCACGCATCGAATACTCCGCTAACCAAATCGAAACGACGTCGCTGGCCGTTGAAACAGATCTCTACAACAGATCCCTGAGCTAAGGAACAAATCTATAAATCTGGATCCTCAGCGCTCACGCTAACAAACGCACAACTAACAAAACGACAACGTATCGAGGTCTCACCAAATAAAACTACGGCGACGCACTGGTAAAACAGATCTCTGCGCTCGCACCAACTACTAACAACGCAAAGCAAAGTCGGTCAACGCAAAACGTTGACATCTGCTCAATACTCTCACCCGCTAGAGAAATTTGAAACCTAGCGCTAAACAGCGGTTATTAGCTAAACGGCGTCGCTGAGACATCGGGACACATCAACAAATCTGACCGAAACTTTACAACAGATCTCACGCTCACTATCATCTGTTGATCCACGTTGATACTCGATTTCACCACCAACCAGATTTCATCTCCAAGCGAGACATCCGAACCTGGAAACGATAGCGTATAGAGGCTCTCGCTATCACAAACAAAACGACGTCGCAACAGAGACATCTGAAAGGAGTCCAACACAACTGAAACAGATTTCTATACAATAACACCAACAGATCTCACCAACCGCGAGACATCTGCACTATGAAAATGACGGCATATTATTTCTCGCTACACACGCGCTAACAAACTTCTGAACACTAGAGATTCAGATTTCTCCCACAAACAGATTTCTCACAACAAATCCATCGATTCGACTCCAAATTCCAAACGGATTTCACCCAATAGAACCCGTTACTCAAAACAAAGTATCTTTAGGAGGAATCTGAAAATCATCAACCAGACTTCACTAAAAATCCTAAAGTCTAAAATCTGAAAATACTCAAATTTTTCCAGAATTATTCTACACATGAAATCTGACCCAAAATATTTATGAAGCCATCCCAATGAAAGTTGGACAACCAGATTTGTTCAAGCACAAATCCGAACTCCTTAATTCCGATTAATTAACCCAATTAATCATCCTAAACTTGAGGGTCTCACACCCTGTTCACCGAAGCTTATCTTCTCTGATTTCCGATGGTAGAAGACTCAGATTTGAGCAAGAGTGGTAGCGCTGGACTCCTCTTGCTAAGACGCTTCGTTCTATACCTCTTTCGAAGACTTTGGAGAGCTGGAAGAGGATCGAAGGAGAAGCTTCCTTGTGTAGTCTGTTACCATTTGAGCAGATTTTCTTCTGCCGTTCAGGTAGCTTGTTGGGTAAGTGTTAGTTCCTACATTGCGGTTCGTTTAGAGCTGTTTGTTGAGTTAGAAGGATAGGACAGATCTGGTTGAGTTCGTAGCTCCCAGTTCGTAGCTCTGAGCTTTGCGTCCCTGAGTTAGCGTTGTTATTTGACTTAGCAGGTTTCAGATCTGGTTGCTCGGGACCGCTTGTGTGGTAATTGTAGCTCAGAGCTTTGTGTTGTACTGGTTTATCAGGTTTCAGATCTGAGTGCTCAGGACCTTGTTGTGGTAATTGTAGCTCATAAGGTTAAGGTACGGATGTGAGCTTGTTTTACAGTGTTGGATTTGGCATGGATATTATGTGTGCTGCTGTGTATGCTTCTGTGCTATCATTGTTTGCTTATGCTGTGTTGTTATTGCAAGTTGTTACATTGCATACACGAATTATTCATGTTGAGCTCAGATCTTGTTTATCCGTGCCTTGTTGTGTTGATCTGTGCGTACCAGGTTGCTTGTTTTGGAGGCCGAGCGGGTAACTCCCGTCACCCTCATCTCCCTGCTGTGATATGAGTGATCTGTGTGCATCTGGACCGTGTGATGAGACGAGTCGGTAGCTCCCATATACTCACACACCCCGTGACCACATAGTTCCAGTTGATTGGATATCAGTTGTTGTGAAGTTCCTTGAGATCCTTTGGCACCCTGCCTTCGGTTGTAGCCTTGTTCTCATGCATAGCTTTCGTATTTTATCTATTGCTATTTAACTGCTTTTTTTCAGTTGCTCTCCGTACTGGGGTTTGACCCCATGTCCCTCTGGGATGATTGTCTTGTTTGCCTGTATGTGTTTCAGGTTACCATGGTTTCTCCGCTGGTCGTAGAGTTGATCTAGCTGGTAATGCCCTGGGAGGTGGATAGAGTGTCCCAGTTATATGTAGTAGATACATGTTATATATTAGTTATATTGTATTGTATCTATGTTGAGCGAGAGACTCATCTGTTTGTATAATTGGGAGTCACTCTATGCCTGTGTGTTAGTGGCGTTGTAGTTGGTTTTCGAGTGTTGTAAAACCAGTATTTTGGATATCAATGTATTTTTAACTTATGTTTTCTAAGTCAGGCCAAAGAGAAAACTTTTAGCCACTATTTTAATGCTTCCGCTATTGTTTATTGCGTGGTTAACTCTGTGTTGTGCACGAGGCCTGACATTACAGATAGTATTGCCCCCGCATCTGTCCTCAGTGCATAATGTTTTCCATGTATCAGCTTTGAGGAAATATGTTCCCAACCCGTCGCATGTTTTGAGCTATGAACCAATCCAGCTTGCATCCGATCTGAGTTATGAAGAAAGACCAGAGAGGATTCTTCATAGAGAGAATAGGAAGTTAAGAAATTGTAGTATCCCAATGGTTAAATTTCAGTGGTCTAATCAATCAGAGCGGGAAGCAACTTTGGAGACAGAAGCTGATATGCATAGTCTCTACCCAGAGATGTTTGGTAAGTAAATTTCGAGGATGTAATTTCAGTAAGGAGGGTAGAGTTGTAGCACCCCAAAATCCATAGGACCACAATTGTTAGCCTTTTAATTCTAAGGGCTGTTTCGATTAATTGAGCATCCTGGTTTCAGTTCAAGCTAGCATTAGTTATCTAAGCTGATTTCTTTCTTTTATTCCAGCTTAGAAGCACGACCAGATGGGTTCTAGAAGGATTTTGCCCCAAGCACAATCCCGAGCTGGAGCAGTTTTCTTTAAATAAAATGATTTCGGATGGGAGATCTGTTTTATAAATATGGGGTAGCAAATTTACAAATTAAAATAGTAGTATGGAGTTTTTATCAATTTTTGCAAAGATTTTCTAAGCTAACCATGCCTAATCATTGCACTTTTTACCTACTACAAATCATTTCTCCCATAAATGATTGTTTACGTGAGTTCAAGAGCTCATTTTGTTACAAGAAAATCTTTTAGTTCTCTCAAAATATTTAGGAGCTCTCATAGTGTGCTTGAGGAGATTCCAGCCGAGGCCATCTGTTCGTTGCAATTCTCAGTTCAGGCAACTAAAAATTGGTTCTTGCTGCATCTGGAAAACATGTATTGTTTCGTTGTTTTCTATTGTGTGCTTGTCTGATGCATGTTTCAGTTCAGCCAGTTCACGTTCATGTTTAAGCTATGGATTCACTGCTTTGATGTTTTTAGTTTAAGGAAACTCACCGGTTATCTTTAGTTGATGCTGCTACCCACATATGTGGCGAAAATTATGGTCATATTATACAAATTAAAATCTAAGCAAGAAAAATAAATTAGAACGGCACGATATTTTACCTCACATTATGAATATTCGTGTTTTTTAATTTTTTTTTATGAATAATAGGTTTTAATTTTGTTAAGAAATATTTATTTCTCGTTTCATAAGCCAAAAGAAAGAATTAGTGTTAAATAAACAACTGTTAAGATCAAAAATATATTTAAAGGAGTTGAATAAACTAAAAAATTTTATTCGGACGAGTTGCAGTAACTCTGGTTTTTTAAGTGTCCAACAGATGAATTGAGCATCGAGAAATTATATTGAATTTAATTTTCAAATAAAATGAAATACACTTAAAATAATCCTCTACAAACTGTTTTGAGTATTTTGAAACTAATGCAAGAAAGCAAAACAAAAACTTAGCTTTCAGATAAAAATTTTAGTTCGAGAATGTCCGGTTAAAATACTTCAAAACACTTTTTTCGGATAAAACTTTTTATCCGGTTTGATTTTCTCCGAATACCACTTGATTATTTGTAACGCCTAGGAATTTCTGACTACGTAGAAATGAGTGCATGACTAGGGAAAAAATATTTTTAGATGATTACATGTCATTTTATATGATTTATTTATGATTTTATGTTGAATGGTATGCATGTGTTATTTTTCAGCCTGCTTGAGTTACAGACGCGTGGACGAGATTAGAGCCGACCGGAATGGAAATAATTTGAGATTTAAGTTATGGGATTCTTAAGAATGAAATTATTTTATTTTAAGCAAAAATTTCTGAAAATTTGAGTTTTTATGATTATTTTGGAGGGGAACCCGTTTTTCGCCTATACGAGCTGTTTTCATTTTAAAGTGTTTTAATTTTGAGGAGGCTTCAATTTCGAAATTCAAACCCTTTTCAAGGCCAAGATAAAGTTTTAATTACCTTTTTCAATTAAATGGAGGGCTAGCATGTCTTTTTCCACTTCCTTTACTTAATCAAATCATAGGAGTCAATTGTGTCACATTGTATTATTTCTTAACACAAATTTTAACCATAACCTATCCCCTAAATCAGATCTATTCGTCCTCCTCCTTCCCCCCTAAGAAATTTTCGAAATTCCTCCATTCTTGGTGAAGCTTGGTGATCCAAAGCCGGTGGTGCCCCGAACTCGCGTCTACAACGTTGGTAACTCGCAAATCTCTTCTCCAAGAAAACCAGGCATGTGATATCAACTTATTTTCTCACCATTTAAACTATATTAGACAGTTTTTCATGAAAATTGGTGTGAATTGAATGTGTTTTATCCAGATCTTTATCTCCTTGTTCAAGTTTCATGCATGACACGAAAGTGCTTTCACGTTTCTCGACTTTATCTCATGTTGTTTTGGTTTGTGAAATGTCCAGGGGTCATGGCTCATGGCTAGATCGATGAGTGAGGGTCCTAGGAGGTTCATGGTGGTCCATAGGTGATGATAAGTTGGCTAGATCATGGCTGGATCGGGACTTGACGTGCGGCCGCACGGTGTCACACGCAGTGGGTGGGCTGCCCGATTCAGGTGCATCGTTCGTGAGGTGTGGTGCACGGTTGGGGCCGTGATTGGTTCCTATGGGACCGTCTGGACCTGGGGGTGGCCCAACCGGCGAGGCTCCGGCCATGGTGGCCGGAGCAGGGAGGTCGACGTGTGTTTGTGGCGGATGGTCGCGGCGGCGTCGAGGTGAAAATTGCATGGGAGTAGGGTTTTTGGTGGTTGGTTCGGTTCAATTGAAACGGTTTGGTTGGTTTGGTTGGACCAGGTTGATAGCCGAGTCTCGAGTCAAAATATTTAAAGTTGGTCCGAGTTATTTTAATTATGGACCTGTTATTTTAATTTTAAGTCAAAGGTCCAATTTTAAAAAAAATACACAGATGTTTTAAAATTGAGTCAAACTTTTAAAATAATTAAAGTTATGCTTATTTTTAAGTTTTCAGTCAAAATTGGGGCCTTTTGAATTTTAATTAAGTCAAAATCGATTTTTTTGGGATTTAATTTGGTCAAAATCGGTTTTTTGGCCAAAATCGGCTTTTGGGGTCAAAATTGATTTAATTGATTTTAAAAGTCAAAATAGATTTTAAATAAGTCTAAATTAATTTTAAGGAGTCAGAATTGATTTTATTTAGTCACAATTAGCCTTGATTTTAAGAAGTCAAAATTTAAAGAAATAGGCAAAAAATTCTAAAAAGGGGTGAACATTCGTTTCTTCGACTAAGTTAAGAGTGGTGTTTAGTCTAGAAGTAGTGGGACAGGCTCCTGAACCAGTCCTTGACCGAAATAGAAAAATGTAGAAGCGCGTAAATGTATATTTAATTATATATGTAGTATTCTATGTACGTAAATGTTTTAAAAGAAAGAATTAAATATACATTGATGGGCTAAGCTTTTAAATTTCATGATTTTAAGAAATACACGCATCATGAATTTTATAAAACGATCAGGCATGTCTCTTTTAAGATAAAACCAGAAGGATTGAAGTGATGTGGCAAAGTTTAATGATGGGAGCTAGCCGGGTAGCTGGGCGCGGGGATCCCCTGTTTTAATGTATGATTATGAGCCTATGGATCCATGTGATCACGACATGGTGAAGTGGCAAGCATAGAGGTGTGACATATAGGGATCCTGGCTCGAGGTCCGGGTGAACCACACCGCCACGTGTGTTGGTTATTTAGACTGATCAGTCACACGCCCGCTCACATTCACTGATACGACTCATACGTTTTTCATGTTATGTTATGTCATGCCTTATGTATGTTTATGTTACGTATGTACGATATGAAATGTATGAAACAATGTTTTAAGATCATGCACGCATTCATGTTTTTAACATTATGTTATTACAAGTATGTGCTTGCATGCGATTTTATTAGTATGTACTTTGTTATGATATACGATAGAGCATGCTGAGCCTCTAGGCTCACTAGGTTTAAATGGTGCAGGTGATGTATAGAGGAAGTAAAGTTTCAGTTTTAAGGACTTATGGCATAGAGGACCCGGTCATCAGGAAGGGACAGGATTATGGTATGACTATAATCCCTTCATAGAAGGGACCAAGATTATGGAATTATTGTAATCCCTTCACAGAGAGTTACTGAATTCAGATAACATGCTTCATGCACTAGGACCACCAGAGAGTCTCTAGACCATAAGTCACTCAGTATAAAACAATTCAGATCTGATGTTCCGATCTGTCTTTTTAGTAGCAATATTTCAGTACAGATGACTTCCTTTAATTTTTGTAATATGATCAGTTGCCTACATTATGTGATCTTGTTATCCTCGGTTTTACTTGTTGAGCCCCTAGGCTCACTAGTTTTCCTGATGCAGGTGAGGCAGCTCAGGGGGAGATTTGGGGGTTGCGTGTTTTTGTCAAAGGCCAGCGTTTCCGCGAAGTCAGAGCTGTTGTTGTTTTTTATCTTCTGTCGAAAACTGTATTAAGATCCATTACAACAATACAGAATTCATATAGAGTTCCAATAGTGTAATATCTTAAATGTGAAATCGAAATCTGAAAGTTCTTATATTCCAAATCTGTTTCTACTGTTTTGTTGTTGTTTTTTATCTTCTGTCGAAAACTGTATTAAGATCCATTACAACAATACAGAATTCATATAGAGTTCCAATAGTGTAATATCTTAATGTGAAATCGAAATCTGAAGTTCTTATATTCCAAATCTGTTTCTACTGTTTACTTTTGGCGCCAACTGTTTGTGTACCAGTTCAGTTTTTGTAAGGGAATACAGCTTACAACTTTTCGCATTTAGTCCTTCTATTACTTTCAATTTTCCAATTTCTCCATTCCGTTGATTCCCATGGGTTTGGGCGTCACAGACCAGCTCAGAGGAATAGCGTAGAAGATCAGGCCAGAGCTGGTCAAGCAAAGTACTTCAGACCGTACGAGCAATGAACAGAACAAACAAGGACAAAGCGGCACTTTGTTTGAGCTGAAAGAGTCTTTGAAATACGTCAGAGCTAAAAGAGCCGTTGAAAGGCAAAAGAGGAAAGAGCCTTTTTGTCACAGCTAAAGATCAGACTGTCAAGCACCAGTTATAGAATTTCTTCAACTGTCTTAAATCATCAAAGACTACATATACACTGAAGATTCAGAAGAAGATATACAACAAATACACAAAAGATCAACAACAAAAGAAAATACAACGGAAGAAACATAACACGTGATACAGTGATTAAACGCTTAAAAGTTCTGTCGCTTATCAAATAACCTCATTGTTCATCATCTTCTTCATTACAACTTTGCTCCCAAAAGCTTAAAGTCATTTTTAGAGTTGTAACCATACTCTGCAATGTCTGCATATTCAAGTGTAAATCAAAAACAGAGTGTGAAGAACGAGCAAAGCTTAATCAGCTCAAAGTTGATAACTGTAAAACAGAACAGATCGCAGGTCTGTGAACTGTCGTAAAGTGCTAGGAGTTCTCACAGTTACGACTGTTGGGATTGGGTTATTGCAGGAACTGTAGTAATCAAATTCTTCTAATGAAATCCTTCTTGAACTAGGAAGAAGTGGAGACGTAGGAGTTTCAGCTCCGAACTTCCAAAAAAAAATCTCGTCCCTCATCTTTTACTGCTTTAAGTTTCTTATCTGTTCACTGTTGAATCGAATTACTTCTGCACAAGTAATTTTTGTTACTCGAGAAAACAGATTACTCTGATATTCTCCGAGCTGATGACTCAGCTCTGAGACAAGTCGAAAACTTGCAAAATAATTTTAAAAAGAGTTTTTCGTGAAATCGAGAGGAGTTAATTCATCCCCCCTCCCCCAGATCTCCTGAGCTGATATCTCACCTCTTTTCAATCCTAACAACTGACATTCAGAAACTAGATGTAGTAAAGTAAAGAAAAAATCAATGCACCAGAAGATTTTTATTGAATTTCGAAGGCTCGATCATTCTACATCTTCCTTCTTCCATTTCTTAAATAATTTCACTAGAAGACTTTGATTTATATAACTTTTTTTGTATAAAATCACTTGAGCCATAAGACATAACACTGCATATGCTGAAATTCCTAGCATCTATCCAATGGCTAGATGAAGCAAACAATGATTCAGTAGTGGGAGTTCTTCAAATGCATATAAGACAAACAATGATTAAATAACTCAAACGTCTTATTGTGAAACTACAAAAACGAAGTTTTATGTCCATGTATAAAGACTCTATCACTCAACTAATCGATTAACTCACAACTGTATGTTATATGAATGATGGTGTGTGGGAGGAATTAGCTTGACAAACATTTCTTGAATGTTCGAAACACTTAGGTGGCAGGAATAGCTTTCTTATTCTTCTCTTTTGCGATCACACCATATTTATATAAGATATGGTGAGTCTTTTGGATGCTCCCTTGTCGCTTCTTTCTCCAGCTTCCTCTCGTGTATCAAATCCAAGTTTCTTCTCTTCCAGTTGGATTTATACAGATTACATTGCAACTTTCAATTATGGGTTACAATGTCATATTGTAACGTTCGAAATGTAGGATGTGACCTTTCATACATTTGCATATTAAACATTTTTAGTACTAATCATTTTAGAACAAGTACTTCAGTTGGATACAGATAGCTATTGCATCTATCTGGAGGGCTTTTCTTCATCTGCTCTAGTCGATTACTTATTTAACTTTGTCCGCTTTAGTTGATTCCTTCTGACTAGAGATCATTATCTTGTTTCTCTAGTTCTCTTTATCCGGATAGTCTTCTTCTCTTTGTCCGATCTTCTTATCAAAAACATTCATATTTTCCATATCCGATCTTCTTATCTATACTCTTCTTTTCTGGTATGCTTCACAACTACGTGTTTGTGTAAATATGGTAACACGTTTTTCATCATAAAAAAAAAATCAAAATTGCGTCTATTTCTGATCCCAACAACTATATTCGATAAGTCTAATGAATTCAGATTGAAAAAAAAAAGAAACCCCAAAAAATTTTGAGGTTATTGTATTAAAACCGAACTTCGACTACTTACGTAGCTAAAAGAAAATACACTAATCTATAAAACCAAATGTTAATTTTCCCTTAGATTTTTACCAATTTTGAAATACTAAAATGGTACAAAATCTTCTGTCCTACTTACATCTGAATTATTAAAATCACACCAAATAATATGCATAAGAAAGTGAGCAGGATGATTACGATAAATGAAACAGCACAAATACCCAATTAAATTATACAAGCACGCGTGGGTAATGGGGTATAGTGTACGGTCACAAAAGTACATATGTTTGTGGAATGTTATATTTATATAGAGGGTTATATATAAGCGGTTTTGATATGTTGTGTATGTTGGGTGAGCACCTCGTGCGTGACATGCTGACCTGACATTTTTTATTCTTTTTGTTAGATTTTATTTTTTTCTGCCAAACAAGCTTCTCAGGAAAGCTTCCTTCTTCCTCCCATTTAGCTCTAGATCGAGTTTCAAATTTGGCAGCACGGTTCATACCATTCATCTCTTCTCCGCCACCACCGCCGTGAAACAAAGGTTGTTCCGTCGTACGTCTCCGTCGTCGCCATCGATAAAATCTCTGTTCCAGATTACTGGTTCGTCATGGCTGCTTAACAAATCAAACATTTTTTATTCTTTTGTTTAGCTTTCTTTTTTTTCTTCTGCCACATAAAATAAGCTTATCGAGGAAGCTTTGGAGCATCCTTCTCCTCCCATTTAACTCCAGCACGTCATGGCTGCTTAATAGTATGGCTGAAGAATGGGGAATGACAATCTGAACCAATTAATTTTTTTCGGACATATGTGACTACTACAAACAGATCCCACATTTTGAGTTGGTAATGTAACGTAATTTTCTCGATGAAAGTATGGGGAAAATACTGCTTTTTTCTCAAGAAGCAGTCTGGAAAAATTACTGCTTTTCTTGTTAATGTCGTGTACCTTCTCCTTTTTGGTTGCATATATATTTTAAATTGGATTGGTTTATGTTGGATCTGTTACACAGGTTAGATCTTGATTTTGATGAACACAAAACTTGTGTATTTGTTACTGACGATTTAATTGAGTGAGTAGGCTAAGTTGATACAGATCAGATTAGACGCGAGCTGAGAAGCAACAAACCGAGTTAGGTGAGAAGATGTCCAAGCTGATCCAGTATGGGACGTCCAAACTGATCCAACAGGTGACATCCAAGCTGATCCAGCTTATGGCAAAGATCAGCACCGAAGAAACCAGTTTGGATGGTGCGCATACTGGGAACAGCTCGTGATGGTTTAGAGAAGCAGCAGATCAGCTTAGACGAACAGCCCACAGATTAGAGAGAAGCAAATCAGATATGACGAACACCCCGCATGTTTGAGTTGTTCATGTATTTCACACGAGCTGGTACAGATATGATTTTGAGTTATTCCTGTATTAGACACGAGCTGAATGTGATGTTATTATTAGATATGAGCTGAGAAGCGACGAATCGAGTTTGGGTGAGAAGATGTCTAAGTTGATCCAGTATGGGACGCCCGAACTGATCCAGCGGACGATATCCAAGCTGATCCAGCTTACGGCAAAGATCAGCACCGAAGAAACCAGTTTAGATGGTGCACATACTTGGAACAGCTCGCGATGGTCTAGAGAAGTAGTTAAACAGCTTAGACAAACGGCCAACAGATTAGAGAGAAGCAGATCCGATATGAGAGCACCCCACAGGTTTGAGTTGTTCATGTATTAGACGTGAGCTGGTACAGATATGAGTTTGAGTTGTTCATGTATTAGACGCGGGCTGAATTTGATGTTATTATTCTTGGTTACTCTTTATTCAGCTTTCGCGCACAAATCAGCTCTCATGCACTAAACAACTCCAATCAGCTCTCGCGCACTATAGGTAAAAAGAATAAAAACTCCAGACCAGCTTACGCCTTACTACTCAACGGATAGCAGCTCAGAACTACTACACTGCTAGCTCACACTAAGACAAATCAGATCATACTATCAGCACTAGCTATACTCAACACCACTCAGCTTAGAAGGTGAATTTTTAAATATTTTAAACATGAACACGGTTTTGAATTTGATGATATTATTCTTGGTTGCTCTTTTTTCAGCTATCACGCACAAATCAACTCTCGCGCACTAAACAGCTCAAATCAGCTCTCGCACACTACAGGTACAAAGAATAAAAAAGGGCAGACCAGCTTATGCCTTACTACGCAACAGATAACAGCTCAGAGCTGTACACTGCCAGCTCACACTAAGACACATCAGATATTACTATCAACACTGGCTATACTCAACACCTCTCAGCTTAGAAGACTCAGATCACTTCGCACTCTACTAATTCAGCTTAGGATGCTCTATTCAGCTTACGACTTCCAAAACAGTTTGCGATGGTCTACTCAGCTCACGGTGGTTTGAGGATGGTCAACGAAAGCAGATTGATTGTTTTTCCGACATATATGAATACTAGAAACAGATCCCACATTTGAGTTGGTCATGTAATGTAAGTTTCTTATGAAAACATGAATATGAATTTGAGTTCATGTATATTAAAATATGATTTGGCCATACATGAAAAGGTAAATTTTTAATATATTAAACATGAACATGGTTTTGACTTTAATATTATTCTTGGCTACTCTTTATCCAGCCTCGCACAGAAATCAGCTCTCGCGAGAGCTGTGTAGTATACTAGAAACGGTGTTCAATTAATTTAAAATAAGATTTTCTGACAGCTTAGACGAACAGCTCATAGATTTGAGTTGTTCATGTATTTTAAAATATGATTTGGACATACATGAAAAGGTGAATTTTTAAATATTTTAAGCATGAACACGGTTTTGAATTTGATATTATTCTTGGTTACACTTTATTCAGCTCTCGTGTAGAATCAAATCTCGCGCAGAAATCAGCTCTCGCGAGAGCTGTGTAGTATACTAGAAACATTGATCATGTATTTTAAAATATGATTTTTCGACAACGTAGACGAACATCTCATAGATTTGAGTTGTTCATGTACTTTAAAATATGATTTGGCAATACATGAAAAGGTGAGTTTTTAAATATTTGCAACATGAACACAGTTTTGAATTTGATGTTATTATTCTTGGTTACTCTATATTCAGCTCTCACGCACAAATCAGCTCTCGCGCCTCAGATCAGCACGCGACAACAGATCAACTCATGCCTGTTGATCCCTACTAGATGATTAATTCTCTAAGCTGATCCTCGACGCACATTTAACAGCACGGTCCAGACGGACCTCAAATCAACCTGCAGCATAAGTTCAGCATGGAAAACCCAATCAGCTCGCACCTAAGCTGATCCTCACACTACGATCTTCCAAGTTGAAATATTGAAATCTTGAAATTTCCTGCAACATAATTTAAGCACGGAAATCCCGTTCACGTCGCGCCTAAGCTGATCCTCACAAACTAAGATACTTCCAACAGCTAAAGCTTAGCTAATACTCCACTAATATGATCCGATTATGTAGCGACCCGACTTTTCTTAAAGAAAATTTAGGACTTTGGGGTTCGAATTGGAAAATAGGAAAAATTCGATCTCGTAAAAGGGAAACTAACGCTACGAATTTCTGGGCTAGAGTGCAATTAAATGCAAATCATATACGATAACTAGGAAACATATCTGAACAAACAAAGGTGCAAACTTAATACGAATTCTGGGTAAAGGATAAACGAAATTGTATACATCATGAAACAATGATTCTTGTACAGTTTTCGACAAACTAGAGAAACGAGAAATCTGTCGTAAAACAAAACTATAACTAGAGTTTTGTACATCAAAATCTGAATAGCAAAAGAATGAAACAAAAGATGTTGTCCACGATAAACAATCTCCACCTCTGATCAGATCTCACCATCCAGGTCCTGCGAAGCATTACCTACACTCAAGAAAACTAGTGAGCCTAGGGGCTCAGCAGGTAAAATCTGGAATATCAAAAACATATAACACATACAACCAATATCTGTTACTTTACTGAAATCTGAACTTGAATAGATTACGAATAAATAAGCGAATTAACGTGAATTATGAAATTTGTATGGAATGAAATCATAAACATATACGTTCTGAAAAACATTTTCTTTATCTAATGAAAGAAGCATCTTTAAACTTTTCTACGGAGCTGTGATTAAAATCACACTTGTGCTCTTCCTTTCTTTTCTGGAATTATGACAGAGACACTTGTTCAGTTGGCCCACTCGTTTGATCAAACTAACATCTGATATCAGGGGGCTGGGATAAATCCCATATATGTGAAGGGGTATACAGATCCATCAATCCGTAATCCTTATCCTTCCTGCTATTTAAGGGGCACACTGCTAAGTCAGCCAGGCACTCACCCTTCCTCTGGGGACCTTCTGTTGCCTAAGTCATAACTTAAAACTTTTATGTAGAACATTTTTTCTTTCTGCTCTTTCTTTCGTAAGGTCTGTTTTTCTTTCCTTTCTTGTATAGTTGACTGGTTTTCATTGTCTAATGATGTTCTGGGACTTTATGAGAATTCTCTGTAAAACTGGCGAAGATGAAAACTGAATAAAGTCACTCGAAACTGTTTGAAAGAATCAAATTAATCTTCCGAATTGAAGCGGAAATGAATAAGGAATTTAAATATTTACTTCCTGTACCAATCGAAGAAGAATCGAAGGCTAAAAAGATGGAATCTGAGTTGTACATAAGTATCTCAGCGAAGAATAATGAAATCAGATTCTGCCTGTTGGTCAACTCAGATGTCAACGGAATTAAATCGGGTTATTCAGATGTCAATGGTCAACCGTAGTCAACTCATATGTCAAAGGAAAACACAATATAGTTAAAAAATTCAGATTTGAAACAGAACTCGCATCTGAACTTCGAATAACATAGAAACAGAATTCTAACTTAGAATCTGTTCAATATGAAATTCAGCTTTTGGTTTAAGAACCAGATTTCAGACTTAATCATATGAACATGAACAACGATGGAAAACCTCAGTCTCAAGAAATCAAAAGATCTTCAAGAAATTTCTGGAATGATCGAATAAGCTACTTGTAAGCTACTTTGAAGAAAATCTTTAGAAAACTCAAGAACTAACTGGAAGAACATCATCAAACATTTTCTAAAATTCTTTTTGAATTAAAAGCCAGTAAACACGTACTTCTTCATAAAAACAGAACATGAACTTTCATTTCTTTGAAGAACAGTCGTGGCTATCTTCAAATCTTTAAAACACATACAAACATGCATACATGACTGAATATATGCTTTCATGCGTGTAGCAAGAAACAGAGTTTACTTGCCTGTATTCTGCAACACAATCACAGTAGAAATCTTGAAATCACGTACGCATCGCTTGTCTCCTTTGAAAACTTTGAAAGGTTTTGCTCAGTTTCTTCACAGAAAACACCGCTTGCGTTTTGGAAAGTGTTTTGATTTGTAAATAATGATGCATGATGTGTCTAATATCCTATATATATATGAATAAAAATGCTTAAGAAAGAAAAACGTTTAATCAATATGCCAAAGATCTTTTAAAAAGTGCTACTCCATTTTAAAGTGAAATCTAATGCTTCGAACCGAGCTATTTTATTTGAAAAGAAGGATTCAATTGGTTTGTAAGAATCGACCAAACAGCTTCTGCAATTGCATTCTAAAATCTGGAAATCAATTCACTAAGGCAGAAACTGATTAATGCATAAAGCTCATATCTGAACTCAACTCAGCGTAAAAAAAAAATGAAAGCTGAATTCACATACTCAAGTCTGAAATTCAACTAAATTAAAAATCTGAATAAATTAGCATTTCCATTTAATCTCTCATATCTTATAACTTCTTAATTGTGGCTAAAGAAAAGTCTGGGCGTTACAGAAGATTTAAGCGTACAAAGAAGATTATCCGAACCAGTACAGATCAAAGACATGAGCAGAATATTTCAAAGCAGATTAGATATGATCAAGCACAGAACCCGATCTATAAAAACAGCTCAATGATTCAGAAACCAGATCGGGAGACCAGTTGAGTAAAGGACAACATAGAAAATTGAATTTCAGAATGTTTGAAGCTACGTATAGTCGGATCTGATACATTTGACATCTCTGCAGTGATTTGTAGTCGTTGGAACTACTTTGAGCTAAATTCAGATACGCATAGATTGAGTTCAAACTAAAGACGGCGCAGAGTTGCTAAAAAGGGCAATGCATTTAATGGAGTTGTACTTTCATCACAAGCATTTAAGGCGTCGCAGAAATTCAATTTGGATGCATACAACGTGTCTACTGGCTACATTTATTACCGTTGTATCTAAAGAGTATAAATAGAAGAGAAGAGCAGCTAAGAAGAGTGACGAAACACACAGTGACGAACTACAACGAGATTATCGAACACACAAGTTAACCAGCCCTGCACAAGCAAAAGCAGAGTTCATATTGAACCAGCTCACAGCAAGTGACACACGCACAGATAGCTTTATTCAATTCTTGTGTCACATACTATTCTATGCACACACTCTGTAGTGTTGAGCGATCATTGTAAATCATAAACATAGAGTGTATAGTGCTAGAGTAGCACAACCAACTTAGTGCTGTTTTATTGTATTTTCGAACCAGATCACGGGTCTGTGTTCGTGGTTGAATGCAAGGAGTTCTCGTAGCTGCTGGTTGCGGGATTGGTTTGTACAAAGGGTTGTATAAACCAAATCTTCTAGTGGATATCCTTCCCATTGAGGAAGAAGGGGAGACGTAGGAGATATTGCTCCGAACTTTCAGAAATAAACTCTCGACTCCTTATCTTTTACTTTCTCGAATTTGTCTAAAATTTTCACTGTTTGAATCGTATTCTTTCCACATAAAATTATTTTATTACACGAGACAAACAGCAATCACTGAGAGACCTTCAAGCTGGTAACTTGGCTGGAGGTTTGCATCGAGCAGTAAAATCTTTCGAAACAAATTTTTAAAAACAAAAATTGGCAAGGAGTTCATGCACCCCCCCCCCTCTGAATTCCCGAGCTTGTTTTCGATCCTAACAGATACTTTAAACCTTATCCTCGTAAAACTGCAATCCAGCACCAGTAATTATATCCCAACTTCTTTGGGATATAATAATCAGTTCTAATTCAGTATTCCCAAGAACTGAGATCCTTATGATGAACTGATTATAGTTGCGCTTAGTGATCTGACCTGCACTTGATCACTGCACTTATCTATGCGTCGGCACTTGAACACTGCACTTGTACGCTGCACTTGATCTGTGCTTGAACAGTTATGCTCTTCACTAAATCACACTGCGCCTGATCACTGAACTACTATTTCACAAAGCTGGTGAACCAGCTTGGTGTTTCCTGCACTCTGAAACTCTTCTGTTGTACCAGTTCGGGCATCCCCTCATTGTTTCAGCGTATACATCTTCAACTGTTCCAACTTGGGTGTTCATTTAATGTAAATGTCTGGATATCTCCCTCTCTTCTTAATCAAGTGCATTGCACATTGCACGTAAACCGTTAGTAGAATAATAACAGATTCTGTGTTAATTAAAATTCAGATTCAGTATGCAGTTTTGGAGAAACAAATATTTTCTTAGTTGAAGTTTGTGGCTCACTTTAAATGACTTACATTGAAATGAGATTCTTCGGTTTTGTTCAACTTTGGTTTAAAATTTTTAGCCTTTTATGTTGTTGGGTTTTATGAAAGCTTCGAGGTTTTAAAAAAATTCCGCACTTATTTTACTAGGAAAGGAAATAAGTTTGAGGGTGTTTCACTGCATGAAGTCCAGAAGCCATTTAATGACAGGACTGGATTGGGCTTCAGCTCTAGCGAAATCAGCTATAGTGATACTTGTACTCAATCAGATCTGGTAAATGGCAAGCTCAAAAAGATGAGTTTTGTCAAATCCATTGTGATACATAATATACTTGAATCGGTTATGATGATCAGAACGTGTCTAAGCTGAACCAGAAGGGAAAGTTTGGTATAGTGTATGCTGAACCTGAGAACTCCAAGCCCAGTTGGCTAAAGAACAGACTGGATAAGGACAAAGCAAAATCTGGTTCACAGTCATCTGATCTGAACCAGCTTAGGCAAGGTTCGAGGAATGTGAGAAGGCAAACGTAAATGTTCAGCTCAGACATGATCTGAATGACCATGATATAAAACCAAGATTCAAAATATCGCGCACTAATTTTTCACGCACCCTAGTGGACACATACACGGGAAAAACTGTCAAGTTAATTCTAGTATGGGTCCGAAAGGGTTAATCCAATCTGGACCCAAGTAAAATTGGATACGAAAAATTTATTTTCTGATTGCAGGTGTTCAAGACATCATAATGGTATATGGACAGTGGATTCTCCAGACACATGAACGGTAGTCACAAGTTGCTTTCAGACATCAAATACACCAAAGGACCAAAACTCGTCTTCGGCAATAACTCAACAGGTGCAACCGTGGGCAAGGGTAAGATTGTTCATGGTAATGTTATCATAAAAGACGTGCTCCTTGTTGAAAATATTTGCTATAATCTGATTAGCACTATCAATTATGTGATAATTATTATGTGGTAAATTTTCACAAACACATCATAGTTTAGAACCCAGCCGGTATGACTGTTCTAACAGGACATAGATCGGGCAACACTTACAACGTGAACTAGTCAGATCAGCCGATAACTGAACCTACATGTTTGGTTGCTAATTCTTCTAAAGCATGGTTATGGAATAAACTCTTAAATCATACAAATTTAAAAACAATATCCAGTCTGTGTAAGCAATATTTGGTCATCGGTCTACCCAAAATTGACTTTACAAAGATAAACTTTGTTCATCATGTCAGCTTGGAAATCAAGTCCGGTCTACGTTTAAGAACAAGGGTCGTAACTCGTCTTCCCGAAGCTTGGAACTATTGCACATGGACCTATTTGGCCCTGTCCAGGGCGGAGGTGGCGGTGCGGCATCGGCGGCGGGAAGGAAGAGGGCGAGAGTGTGGTGACGGCAGCTGTGGAGGAGTTGTCAATACAACTTGGTACAACCAGGTCAGGCTCAGGCCAAGTGAATATTGGTTTCGAGTCCATCGTTGTGGCTTCATCATAATCCCGATAGACGATCAGATCGGACCGATCTGCACAGTTTCCAAAACTAAAAATTATGATGTGAAAATAATTTTTCGGACCACCTAATCTAAAATAGCAGTTAGACTCCGATCAGCTAAAAGGAAAGTCAAACTTCCCCAGCCAATTTAGGAAGTCATACTTCCATCATTACTCCTGCTATACTCAACACTTTGAGTACCATTTTCATACAGGAATTGAGAAACCAGTACTTATGTGACTATCAATGGTTCAGGGATACAGCTAGCCGTGGGCTCACAACTCCTTGTGACTCCGAAAATACATTTTTGAACTTATCCATCGGACCATGGTAAAGCATCTAGCAACATCACCCCATGATCCCCAAGGTATCATTGATAGTGCCTGCAATAACCATTCGGTCATGGTTAGCATAGAGTACGATCCTTTCATATCAAATATCCCGACCAAATCAACGACCATTGGTAAATCAAGAGTCGCTAGAGATTCGATAGCCATGCATACATCTTGGAGATCAAATAGCGACATCGCATGTGCTACTAGGTAAAACACATTTACCTAAAGCATAGTACTTTGGTCAGATATTTGTCACACTATTATCTCCTCAGATAGCATAGGATATCCATGCACAAGGGCGAGCGATGAATCCTCGACAATGAAGCATCGACTCCTACATGCATCGGGAACTCACCCAATTCCGCCACCTGATGACCCCAACTGAGTCGTAAATGGTTCAAAGTGAGGCACCTATCATGTAGAGTCTGTTGGGGATCCGGATCCGCCCCCCGGTCAGGCAGCGGAAGAACAATAAAATTTAACCGGGAGGCGATCAATACGAAAAATCAATTCTATATGCATCAACATACATAGGGTGTTTCAACGAGTTACCTCTCTGGCACTTGTGCCTGGCTCCAACCGGTGTTTCAAGAACCCGGCGCTTCTCGGTTGATTGCGGTAGTTACGTCAATCCGGTCCACGACCAGATCCGAGACTCCTTCGTCAGACTGCACTAGAAGTCCTGACGAGATCAGCACGATCGGATTCTCCTCGAAAAACTAGGCCGGAAC
>KV012835.1:95063-117307 GCA_001598015.1 Dorcoceras hygrometricum
TCCACTCGACAAATGGTAACCACTTGGAAAGTCCGAACGAGGGTAGTTCGATAGATCACCAGGTCACTATCTATCTGCATGCTCAGAACATCACAATGTTCCCTACCAATGAAACATGGTACTTCGCATCGCAGATACTAGTCTCGAACTCGGGCGGCCTTATCCTCGTTTTGACGGCCCAATCGACTAGGAACATGTTTAGAGTACACAGCGACTATTAGATGTGTTTCATGATAGCCGTCATACCCACTATCACATCTAACATACGCTTTAGTGTAATCTAGGTCTTTACTCAACACAATTGTAAATCATTACACACATAATGAAAGTAAAGAATGTCATATAAAAGAATGCGAATATCATATATAAAGATCGTTTGTACAAGAGTCAATGAAAACCCACACGCCACAAGTTGGCTAGTTGGGCATCTACTCTAACAGAGTCTCGATGACGTTTTGAGTTGTAAGAAATAATCTGTACAACCAAGACCTCGGACTTAATCTATTCGAAAAATGATAAACACTTGGAAAGTCCGAACGAGGGTAGCTCGATAGATCACCAGGTCACTATCCATCTGCATGCTCAGAACATCACTATGTTCCCTACCAATGAAACATGGTATTTTGCATCGCAGATGCTAGTCTCAAGATCGAGTGACCCTTATTCTCTTTGGGACGGCCCAATCGACTAGGAACTCGTTTAGAACACACAGTGACTATTAGATGTGTTTCATGATAGCCATCAAATCCACTACAACATCTAACATACACTATAGTGTATTCAATGTCTTTATCCAACAATTTCTAATCATAATAATGAAGCTAAAGAATGCCAGGTAAATGTAAATTATATGAATAAAGATCATTTTTATAGTAGAGTCAACAAAAGTTGGCTAGTTTGGCACCTACGCTAACAAGTTGTAGAAAGTAGAGGTGGTAAACGAATTCCTCGAAGTATTCCCAGACGACATCACTGGACTACCACCAGATTGGGAGATTGAGTTTGCGATAGAGCTGATACCCAATGCCACCCCTGTTTCCAAACCACCGTATAGGATAGCGCCTTCAGAGATGAAAGAATTGAAGGAGCAAGTCCAAGATCTTCTGGACAAGACTTCATTTGACCAAGTACTTTACCATGGGGAGCCCATGTAGTGTTCGTAAAGAAGAAAGATGGCAGTATGAGGTTATGCATAGACTACATAGAGGTGAATAAGCTGATTGTAAAGAACAAGTATCCTCTCCCAAGGATTAAAGATCTTGATCAACTACGGGGTGCAACAGTGTTTTCTAAGATCAACCTCCGATCTGGATACCATCATCTAAGGATTAAGGACTTGGATATCTACAAGACTGCCTTTAGGACACGCTACGGTCACTAAGAGTTTTTGGTCATGCCTTTTGGATTAACAAATGCATCTTCAGCTTTCATGGACTTGATGAACAGAGTGTTCCAAAATTTCCTGGACCAATTCGTGATAGTGTTCTTAGAAGATATCCTTGTTTACTCTAGGAACAGAGAATATCACTCGTATCAGCTTAGGAGAGTATTGCAAATTTGCGGGACAAGCAGCTCTTTGCTAAGTTTAGCAAAAGTGAGTTCTTGCTAGAGAAGGTTGCTTTCCTTGGTCATGTGATTTTCAGGAACGAACTAGATTCGACCCAGCAAAGGTGGAAACAGTTCGGGATTGGTCTGTGCCTAAGATTGTGACTGATATTCATAGCTTCCTAGGTCTCACGGGTTACTATAGGCAATTTATCAAGGGCTTTTCTGAGACAGCATTCCCGTTGACGACCTTAACCAAGAAACACTTTAAGTATGATTGGACCCCTGAGTGCCAAGAGAGTTTTGATAAGCTGAAGCAAGCTTTGGTAGAGGTCCCTGTTTTAGCCATGTCCTCTGGACAAGGTAACTATGTTCTCTTCAAAGATGCGTCTGAGCTGGGGCTGGGTGCCGTGTTAATGCAAGATCGAAGGGTGATTGCCTACGCTTCCAGGCAATTGAAAACTCACGAGAAAAATTACCCAACACACGATCTGGAACTAGCAGCAGTATTTTTCGCATTAAATATTTGTAGACACTATCTGTACGGAGAGAAATGTGAAATCATTACTGATCACAAGAGCCTCAAATACTTTTTCACGCAGAAAGAGCTGACATGAGGCAGCGGAGATGGCTAGAGCTGGTGAAGGATTATGATTGCACCATCAGTACCATCCTGGCAAAGCTAACATGATAGCAGATGCTTTGAGTAGGAAGTCGGTGGGTTTAGCTCAGGTTTCAGTTTAGAGACTTTTTGCAATGGAAATTGATAATTTGAATTGGAGATGATTACCAGAGATTTCACTGCAAAGCTAGCTGTTCTCACCATTCAACCAACATTGAAAGATCAGATCAGAGAGGTACAGGGGAAAGATGAACATGTATTAAAATGGAAACGGCAGGACGAAGAGAAGGGTGAAAATCTCTACATGACAGAAGAGGGTATTGTGAGATATCAAGGCAGGATGTGGGTTCCACGAGTAGATACCCTACGGGCTGATATCATGATAGAGGCTCATGCCACCCCATATTTAGTTCACCCAGGAAGCACAGAAATGTATAAGGACGTGCAAACATTATACTGGTGGCCAGGAATGAAACGGGATATCTCCAGATTTGTCACTGAGTTCTAACTTTCCAACAATTTCAAGCAGAGCATCAACGATCAGCTGGGATGCTGAGACCTCTCCCGATACCAGAAGGGAAGTGGGAAAACATTAAGATGGGTTTTGTGGTAGGTCTGCCCAGAACTCTTCACGATTTCAACTCGTTCTGGGTCGTAGTTGATCTTTAACTAACTCAACTCACTTTCTACCAGTAAAGACCACCTACGATCTGAACAGATATGCTGAGCTATATATCAAGGAGATAGTGAGACTTCACGGTATTCCAGTTTCTATTGTCTTAGATAGGGACCCAAAGTTCACATCTGCATTCTGGAAGAGCTTACATCGAGCCATGGGGACCAAACTGGACTTCAGCATAGCATTCCATCCCCAAACTGATGGCCAATATAAGAGGGTAATCCAAACACTGGAGGATCTGCTCCATGCGTGCACAATAGATTTTTCTAAAAGCCGGGATTCAAAACTTCCTTTGATAGAATTCTCTTACAATCGCAGTTATCAAGCTTCAATAAAGATGGCCCTTTATAAAGCTCTGTATGGTCGAAAGTGCGGGTCACCTATTCATTGGGATGATGTAGGTGAGAGAGCTGATCTGGTCAGGATATAGTTGAGCAGACAGCTGAAGCCATCAGAAAGGTATGTGATCGGATGAGGACGGCACAGAGTAGACAAAAGATCTATGCTAATAATCGCCGTCGTGAGCTGAGTTTTGAGGTGGGAGATCACATATTTCTCAAGGTAGCACCCATGAAAGGGGTGATGAGTTTTGGAAGAAAGGGTAAGCTGAGTTCCAGATATATCGGCCCCTTCGTAATCTTGGAAAGAGTGGGGACGTTAGCTTATCGATTATCACTACCTCCACAGTTATCTGCAGTACACAACGTATTCCACGTATCAGCTCTTAGGAAATACATTCCAAGTCCCTCACACATATTGAGCTACGAACCCATTCAGCTCACACCTGATCTGATTTATGAAGAAGATCCAGTGAGAATTCTTCTTAGATAAGATAGAAGACTGAGGAATCGATGCATTTAAATCGTAAAAGTTCAATGGCAAATCACTCAGAACGGGAATAAACTTGGGAGACTGAATCAGACATGAGTAGTCATTACCCTGAGCTGTTTAGGTGAGTTAAATTTCAAGGACGAAATTTTATTTAATGGGGGTAGAGTTGTAACGTTTGGAAAATCCGTAAACCCACGAGTTATTTAATTTGTTTTGAATGGTTAAACTGCTATTTTCTTTTTTCGTTTGACATTTCAGTTTTCTCATGAGCTAATTTCTTCTGTTTTAACCTGGGCGGTTCGCGAACGGTTCTTGCGAGGATGAACCCAAGCACGGTTCAGTTGTTTAAAAAAAAATTTAAGCAAAATTATTATTGTTGGCATATGGGGTAAGACACGCCTAAAGTAACTTTTTTAAGGGAACATGATTACTGATGGCGCATGGGTTAAGACACGTCGAAAGTATCTTTTTTTAAGCAAAATGATTACGGTTGGCGTATGGTATAGGACAACCCCTGCCTTGTTTAATTGCTTCATTAAGGCAATGGGGGTCATTTTCTAAACCACAAACCAACGAAAGATTTTCTTGAAAGTAAGATTTTCGATAGTGCTTGTGGGGGATTCAAAGCCGGAGCTGTTCTCTTCAACCCATAGTTCAGCGAAAGGCAAGTAAACTTTGTGTCTTGCTGCTTCTGTGAAAGCATGTTATTGTTTGCTTTTCTCTGCGTGCTGTTTGCTTTCAGTTGCGTTCTGTTTCAGAGTTTTGAGTAACGTTTAAAGGTTTTTCAAATGACGTTAGGATCTGTACGCTTTCAGCGGTTTCGAAAATGGTTTTAAGTTCTCAAATGTTTGACAGAAGAGTTTCTATGACGGTTGAGCTGTCTTCTCTTTCAAATTTCTGGGTTGTACGAAAGTATCTTCAAAGTAGAGTTCTCTATGTGTTTCCAGAGAGTAAGTTGTGTTGATGGTTAAGGATGAGGTTCTGAGCTGATAGGCAGAGCTGGTCTAGTTAGATCGTTGTTCTGATATGATAAGCTTAGCTAATCTGTTTGAACTTCTCCAAGCTGTTGTAAGTACCCTCTTGTCATTCTAAACTCGGGTGACTCATTCGATGATTTCAGTTTGTAGTTTGATCCCCAAACTGTTCTATTTTGCACTTGCGGTAGTCTTATTTTCCCAGCTGATTTTTATGTTGCGATCTGATTTTCCAGTCTGCTTGCAATCTGATTTCATTGTCCAGTCTGCTTGCGATCTGATTTCATTGTCCAGTCCACTTACGATCTGATTTCATTGTCCAGTCCGCTCACGATCTGGTCTGATTACCCTAAGCTAAGTTGACCTTGGTTGACCTTGTAATTTCGCCTAACTATTCTAAGTTGTGTTGACTTTCCCTAATCTGAGTTCACCAACTAGTCGTGATCTGTTTTCTTCTCTGAGCTGTTCTACGCTTGTGATCTGTTTCTACCCAAACTGATCTAAGCTGTGATCTGTCGTATACATTCGTACGCCCAGCAGTCTTTTCAAATAAAAAGGGAGTTTTGTAACAATGAACCGTTGTGTGCGATCTGTTATTTCAAAGGTTTTAATGATATATGGCAAGGTGGCGAAGGAGGAATGGAAGAAGTCTCCATGCCATATTCATTAAATTTTAAAGGATATTTCAAAGTTTTATGACCTGTGGCAAAGATACAGACGGTCAGCATAGGAAGGGTGAGGACGCTGGCTTACAAACCAGTGTGCCCATTCAAACAGGAATGAGAAGGATTATAAGTTGGCGAACCTATATACCCCTTCACATAGTACAGTTGGATTTACCCCAAAGCCTGATATCAGATGAGCTTGATCAAGCGGTCCGGCCTAAGGAGAGCTTTTGTGCCACATATCATGCAGAAAAGAGAATGGGTTATTTTTTAACTGTAGATTTTGAGAAAGTTTATGTTTAATGTTTACTTCCTTTATGTTTAGTTTGTGTGGAGCTTTGCTATTACCAGATTTACATGCTGAGCCCCTAGGCTCACTAGCCTTCATGGTTTCAGGTGAAGTTGTTCCTTGAGAGCTGGACGACGCGAGCTGGAACAAATGGGGGAAGTGTGTTTATCGATAGACCAGCATTTGTCTGCTGCTACAGGCCGCATCTCTTTTGTAAACAAAGTTGTATTAGACCATTTCAGTTCTAATTGTCTCTAAACTGATTTTGAACTATTTGTATCAAAAGATTACTATGTTAAGTCTTTGTACTCCAATCTGTTTCGTTCAGAGCTGTTACAGCCTATAAGCTATTTTGCGATCTGATTTACTCTAAGTTGTTCTGTCTGTGGGCTTTTTGTGTTGAACGTCCAAATGACCCTATTACAATTATTGTTTCCCAGCCCGTGTGAGATCAACTTATGTAATTAGCATCAGCTATTACTATCGCAACCTCTGATCTGTTTGTCCATAGGTGAGCTGAATTATTTCTTTTATCGCACAAAAATCCCTGAAATGTATGTTTCCTTCGAAATTTCTAAAATTAGAAAAACGTTTCATGTTTCTTCCTTTGTATATTCGAGATTGTTTTGTAAATCGGTGGACTAGGGCGCCACAATTAATGTTAGAGTAGATGCCCAACTAGCCAACTTGTGGCGTGTGGGTTTTTATAGACTCTTTGTATAACGATCTTTATTTATGATATTCGTATTGTTTTATGGCATTCTTTATCTTCATTATTTTATAATGTTAACAATTGTGTTGGATAAAGACCTAGAATGCACCATAGTGTATGTTAGATGTGATAGTGGATATGATGGCTATCATGAAACACATCTAATAGTCACTATGCATTCTGAACTCGTTCCTAGTCGATTGGGCCGTCAAAATGAGGATAAGGCCGCCCGAGCTTGAGACTAGCATCTGCGATGTGAAGTACCATGTTTCATTGGTAGGGAACATTGTGATGTTCTGAGCATGCAGATGGATAGTGACCTGGTGATCTATCGAACTACCCTCGTTTGGACTTTCCAAGTGGTTACCATTTGTCGAGTGGATAAGTCCGAGGTCTTGGTTGTACAGATTAGCCCTCATTACTCAAAACGTCATTGAGACTCTACATGATAGGTGCCTCGCTTTGACCCGTTTACCGACTCAGTTGGGGTCATCAGGTGGCGGGATTGGGTGAGGTCCCATTGCATGTAGGAGTCGATGCTTCGTTGTCGAGGATTCACCGCTTGCCTTTGTGCGTGGATATCCTATGCTATCTGAGGAGACAATAGTGTGATAAATCTCTGGCCAGAGTACTAGATGTGTTTTAGATAAATGGGTTTACCTAGTAACACACGCGATGTCACTATTTGATCTTCAAGATGTATGCATAGTTGTTGGATCTCTAGCGACTCTCGATTTACCAATGGTCGTTGATCCGATCGGGATATATGTGTTGAAAGGACCGTACTGTACGCTAACCATGACCGACTGGTTCTTGCAGGCACTATCAATGATACCTAGGGGATCATGGGGCGATATTGCTAGGCGCTTTATCATGATCCGATGGGCTAGTCCGAAAATGTGGTTTCGGAGTCACACATGTTGTGGGCCCACGACTAGCTGTATCCCTGAATCATTGAGGGTCACACAAGTACTGGCTTCACGATTCCCGCACGGAAATTGAGCTCAACGTGTTGAGCATAGGAGGAGAAAGGATGGAAGTGCGACTTCCTAAAAGTCAACAAGGGTCAAATTGCAATTTCCCTAAAGTTTGGGCTAGTTTGACTATCCTTGAAACTTGGAGGGGCTAAACTGCAATATTGGATTAGGTGGTCTGAAAAATTGTTTTCACATCATAATACTCAGTTTTGTGAACTGTGTAGATCGATCCGATCTGATCGTCGATCGGGATTATGATGAAGCCACGGCGAGGTACTTGAACCGAATGTTCATATGGACCTGGGCCCGCCCCAGGCCCATTGGGTTGGTTCAAGCCCATGCACCACCTATATATATATATAATTGACCTAGGGCTACATAGGACACAACTCTTGCATCACAAACCCTAAAAGTAGCCGCCTCCCTCCCTCCACAACTCCTCGGCCGCCGCCCCTCTCCACGCGCCGCCGCCTTCGTGGTTGGACTTGTTCCGACCACCTCGACGAGGAGATTCCGTCCGTGATAAATTCGTCACGTTTTCTAGTACAGAATGACGGAGGATTCGTGATTCCAGTCATGGACCGGATTCGGAGAATGACAACCGCCAACCGTTGAAGTGCCAATTTCCTCGTGAAATTGGTCGGAGCCAGGCGCCTAGACGCCAGTAAGGTACCGTTCTAAAATACCCTATGGATGTTTTATTGCTTTTGTTATTATGTATTGACCGTTACCGGTGAAAATTTTTAAATTCTTCCGCTGCGCCCCGGGAGCGAGATCCGGATCCGCCGCTGCGCCAACAGTGGTATCAGAGCTTTTGCTCGGATCTGTCAATACATAAATTGTACCTGTATTGCATCACATCTCGAATTTTCAAAAATCAAAAAAAAAAACTTGTTTTTCGTCGGCGCCGCCGCGCGCGGCGTGCTCATAGCTTGGGCGCAACGTGCGGCGCCCGCGTGCACTGTAGCTACGCGCAGCGTGCGCTATCGTGCGCACTGTAGCTGCACGCAGCGTCCGTGCGATGGCCGGCCACCGTGCGCGATTGTCGCGCACGGTGGTGCGCGGCGCCTGCCGCCCACCTGCGTGGGGTGAGCGTGCAGGTGGTCGCCCCCGTGCGCAGCGTTGCGCACGGGGGCGCACGCGTTGCGAGCTGGGGCGCGCGCGGCGTGCGGCCCTGTGCCGCACGCTGTGCAGGCGCCGGTGCGCCGCCGTGCGGCGACTCTGAGGCGGCGTTGTGACGGCTGTTTTGAATTCTAGGGTTTGTTTCGGGCCTGTCCCGGACGGTCCGAGGAGTTTTTGGGCCAATATTTGATATTGGGCCATTTTGGTCGGACCAAAATTAATTTTTGGAATTTTTGAGATTTTGGGCCTAAAATTGTTTTAAGCCCAATTTAACGCAATTAAAATTGACAAAATATGATTTTACTTATAAAATAAGATTTTATATTTAAAGTATGATTTTGTTGGAAAATTATCAAATTTGATTTGATTATTTTATTTATGTCAATTATTTGAATTGATTGTGTTTTGGGATGATCGAGAGCCGTGCCCAATGTGTTAGGTGAATGCTAGGTTTTACAAATTTTGGTTGTAATATTGTTGATATCTATTTATAAGTGGGCCTGGTTTATGGCCCGTTCCCACCCCTTTAAAATTTGTATCCCTATGTGTTAGGTGAATGCTAGGTTTTACAAATTTTGGTTGTAATATTGTTGATATCTATTTATAAGTGGGCCTGGTTTATGGCCCGTTCCCACCCCTTTAAAATTTGTATCCCTATTTGTCATGGCTATTTAATTGTAAATATTAGACTTAGTGGGAGGACAAACTTGAAGATGGTGGAGATGATGATCAAAGATATTGAAGACCGAAGATTTGTAAAACTGGAAGCTAATGTAATAGGATTGCATTGCATACTGCATTTCACCTAGGACTGGACCTAGGTCCGTGCTTGGCAACCACGGACCGCATAGCTCTCGCTTATCGATCATCCCAAATTTTATATGCGATATATCTTTGAATCCGCGTTCTAAATGTGATTTAATATTAATGAGAACGAATTTCAAAATTAAAATCCCGCATTTTAAATATGATTTAAAATTAATATCAAGATTAAAAGTTTATTCGATAAACTAAGGGAATTTAAATATTGTTTAAAATTTCTTACCTTCCATCAACAATGGGTGTATGTCGATGCTACCCGTATACATGGCCCGGCTCATATTATTGAGGGGGTTATGTATGCCGGAAAGATGTACACGCCATTGACACTTGCTGTGAGTTGGTTGGAACTCCCTTAACGTTGGCTCATATTATTGGGGACGTTAAGGGGATCGTCCATCACAAATCAACATTGATGGGTCATCTTGACACGTGATAGTAATCGGCGTCATATTATTGGGCCCTTACTGGACGTGAGGTAAATACATAGAGGTTGCACCTGGTGCAATTGGGCTCTACCTTTTGAGGGTCATGGTTGGCTGATATTATTCGGGACCATGATTTCTTAATTGGACTCTATGTACCCACTAAGGAAACTTGTTTTCTCAATTTCATTAGAGGGTGGTGAAATAGTTAAAATAGTGGGAGGATAATTCGTAAAACTAAATGACCTTGTTTTATGTCTTAGCATTTTTCATGAATAGTTAGTAATGCATGTCTGTTTTTCTTTTCAGTAAAAACTGCTGTTATAATGTCTTCGATCAAAAATCCACTTGCTGCTATACTGGATAGCAACAAGTTCACTGATCTGAACTACCAAGACTGGCTTTGAAACCTCAATATTGTATTGGCTTCAGAGAAACTTCTCTATACGTTAGAGAAGAGCCCTCCGAAGGAAGCCCCTGCCTATGTCAGTCCTGAGGAGCTGACAAAGCTGAATAAATGGTGGGATGAAGATCTTAAGACACGATGCTTATATGATGGCATCAATGTCAAACGAAATGCAGCGGCGTTTTGAGAAGACGGTGTATGCTGCTGACATACACATTCATCTTAAGGAGTTGTATGGGGAGAACTCTCGGACTGAGAGGTTCACTACTGTCAAGGAGCTCATGACGAGCCACATACGGGATGGGACTTCGGTCCGCGAGCATGGGGTTCGTGTGATTTGGCTCATTGAAAAGCTAGTGGGCCTTGATATCACACTTCCACATGAGCTATCTATGGATCTGCTTCTCCTCTCACTCCCTGCTGCATTCGACCCCTTTGTGGTCAACTTTAACATGAACAAGCTGGAAGCCACCCTTGAAGAGGTGGTGAACATGCTTGTAGTGTTCGAGGGGACCATAAAGAAGGACAAGCCTGTCCTCCTTATGGGCTTTTCTTCCTCTGCGAAGAAGGGGCCCAAACGCAAGGGTAAGAAACGTTCTGCCCCTGCGAAGGAGGGAAAGCCCACCTAGAAGCCCAAGGCAGGGACTTCAAAGCCGAACAAATCTGAGGATGTTTGCCACCACTGTCACAAGCCTGGACACTGGAGGAGGAACTGTAAGGATTACCTCGAGCAGTTGCGAACTGCAAAAGGTATGTTCTATATCAAAATAAATATGTCTCTTAATTCGACTTCTTGGGTACTTGATACGGATGTGGATCTCATATCTGCAATGATTTGCAGGTAATGACAAGAAGCCAACGTCTTAGAGAGGGTGAGACCCACTTGAGGTTTGGCAACGGAGCAAGGGTTGCTGCTGTAGCTATAGGAGATGTTTATTTATTTCTGTCTTCGAATTTTAAGTTGTTATTGAGAAACGTTTTGTTTGTTCCCGAGTTAATAAAGAACATTATTTCTGTTTCTATGCTTGATAGTGATGGATATTCTTGTCATTTTGCTAATTCGATTTGCAATATATACAAGAATGAATGTTTGATTGGAATTGGGGAACGCGAAAACGATCTATACACCTTAAAATTAAAAGAAGTTCCAACTCGTGATGTGGAAACACATACAACAACTATTAAAAGGAAAAACGATAGCTTGAACCCGACACAACTTTGGCACGCTAGGATAGGTCATATTTCCTTAAGTAGGATGAACAAGTTGGTTGGGAGTGACATGCTTGATATGTCAGATATTAACTCCCTACCGACTTGTGAGTCTTGTCTCAAAGGAAAAATGACTAAACAACCATTCACGGGCAAGCCTGAACGTGCTCAAGGCCTGTTGGATTTGATCCACACTGATGTGTGTGGACCGCTTAGCATTGGTACTAAGTACAATCACACATACTTCATCACCTTTACCGATGATCACTCTAGGTATGGGTACTTGTACTTAATGAAGCACAAGTCTGAATCCTTTGAAAAGTTCAAAGAATTCAAGGCTGAAGTAGAAAATCAGTTGGGGAAAAGTATTAAAACACTTTGATCCGATCGAGGTGGAGAATACTTGAGTGCTGAATTTCAATACTATCTTAAAGAGAATGGGATTCTCTCACATTGGACCCCTCCGGCCACACCACAACTCAATGGTGTAGCGGAGCGTCGTAATCGAACCTTGATGGACATGTTTCGATTTATGATGAGTTTCACTGAGCTTCCTACCTCGTTTTGGGGCTATGCGCTCGAAACAGCGATAAATTTGTTGAAAAATGTCCACACCAAGGTGGTGGATAAGACTCCATATGAGATATGGATGGGCAAGCCGCCCAAATACTCATACATGAGGATTTGGGGATGTCCTGCTTACGTGAAGCAGACGGTGGGAGATAAGCTGGATAATAGATCCATCTTATGTTACTATATTGGGTATCCAAATAATTCTATTGGATACTGCTTCGACTATCCCAATGAAACAAAAGTGTTTGTTTCTAGAAATGCCACCTTTATGGAAAGGGAGTTTCTACCTGATAGAAAAGGCATGATAGTAGAACTCGAAGAGGTTCGAGAACCATCTGAAGTACCAAGTGAATCTTCCGCACCTCAAGAGCCAATACCAGAAATGGTCGCACCTAGGAGATCTGAAAGGGTTCCTAGGGCTCCTATTAGATATGGTTTCCTCCTTGAAGATGATCAAAGTGATCAAACTATTGGATGCGATCCAAGAACTTTCAAGGAGGCAATTTCCGATGCTGATTCTAATCTGTGGCTTGAAGCAATGCAGTCTGATATTGACTCGATGCATTCAAACCAAGTTTGGACTCTTGTTGATCCTCCCGAAGGAATAGTTCCTATTGGGTGTAAATGGATATACAAGAGAAAACTTGGGCCTGATGGTAAGGTACTGACCTACAAGGCACGACTGGTCGCGAAAGGTTACACTCAAAGGCAAGGTGTTGACTATGATGAAATCTTTTCACCAGTCACAATGTTCAAGTCAATTAGAATCCTACTAGCCATATCCGCATGGTACGACTATGAGATGTGGCAAATGGATGTGAAAACTGCGTTCCTTAATGGAAACATTAAGTAAGAGATCTATATGACGCAGCCTGAGGGTTTCACATCTGTAGAAAGTGAGCATAAAGTATGCAAACTTCAGAGATCGATCTACGGTCTCAAACAAGCATCGAGAAGTTGGAACCTGAGATTCGATGAAACAATTAAGGAATTTGATTTAATCAAGAATCCTGAGGAGCCATGTGTGTATAAGAAGGTAGTTAAAAATGCTGTGACATTTCTTGTACTTTATATTGATGACATTCTACTCATTGGGAATGATGTAGGAATGTTGCAGTCAACTAAAGTGTGGTTGTCTAGTAGATTCTCGATAAAGGACATGGGTGAAGCATCCTATATTCTAGGAATACAGATCTATAGAGATATATCGAAAAGGATGCTCGGACTCACCCAAGCTACCTACATCGATACCATACTTAAGCGGTTCTCTATGGAAGAGTCCAAGAGAGGACACCTACCTATGTGCCACGGGGTCACTCTATCTAAGTCTATGTGTCCAAAGACTGATGAGGAGATAGAGAGTATGACACATGTGCCATATGCCTCGGCAATAGGTAGTATTATGTATGGCATGATCTCAACTAGACCGGATGTCGCATATGCTCTGAGTGTCACGAGCCGTTACCAAGCCAACCCCAGCCAAATGCATTGGAAGGCCGTGAAAGATATTCTTAAGTACTTACAAAGGACTAAGAATATGTTCATGGTCTATGGGGGTGGTGAACTGAAATTGGAAGGCTACACTGATTCTAGCTTCCAATGTGATGTGGATGATTCGAAGTCAACCTCTGGATTTGTATTCATGTTCAATGGTGGTGCTGTCTCTTGGAAGAGTTCCAAGCAAGACACCATCACGGATTCAACCACTGAGGCTGAGTACATCGCAGCATCAGCTGCTGCTAAGGAGGCGGTTTGGATAAGGAATTTCGTCCAAGAGTTGGGCGTAATCCCTGAAGGAGTTGGTCCAGTCCCGGTGTACTGCGACAACACGGGTGCCGTTGCGCAATCAAAGGAGCCCAGGTCTCACCAAAGATCCAAATATATACTGAGGAAATACCACATAATCCGGGATATTGTGGCTAGAGGTGACATAGCAGTCGAGAGAGTCGCCTCTGCAGACAACATTGCTGATCCACTTACGAAGCCCTTGCCAGGACCGTTGTTTGAAAAACATCGTGAAACAATGGGACTGCATCTGATGAGTAGTTGGCTATAGGGCAAGTGGGAGATTGTTAGAGTAGATGCCCAACTAGCCAACTTGTGGCGTGTGGGTTTTTATAGACTCTTTGTATAACGATCTTTATTTATGATATTCGTATTGTTTTATGGCACTATTTATCTTCATTAGTTTATAATGTTAACAATTGTGTTGGATAAAGACCTAGAATGCACCACAGTGTATGTTAGATGTGATATTGGATATGATGGCTATCATGAAACACATCTAATAGTCACTGTGTATTCTGAACTCGTTCCTAGTCGATTGGACCGTCAAAATGAGGATAAGGCCGCCCGAGCTTGAGACTAGCATCTGCGATGTGAAGTACCATGTTTCATTGGTAGGGAACATTGTGATGTTCTGAGCATGCAGATGGATAGTGACCTGGTGATCTATCGAACTACCCTCGTTTGGACTTTCCAAGTGTTACCATTTGTCGAGTGGATAAGTCCGAGGTCTTGGGTGTACAGATTAGACCTCACTACTAGAAACGTCATTGAGACTCTACATGATAGGTGCCTCGCTTTGACCCGTTTACCGTCTCATTTGGGGTCATCAGGTGGCGGGATTGGGTGAGGTCCCGATGCATGTAAGAGTCGATGCTTCGTTGTCGAGGATTCACCGCTCGCCTTTGTGCGTGGATATCCTATGCTATCTGAGGAGACAATAGTGTGATAAATCTCTGGCCAGAGTACTAGATGTGTTTTAGGTAAATGGGTTTACCTAGTAACACACGCGATGTCACTATTTGATCTCCAAGATGTATGCATAGTTGTTGGATCTCTAGCGACTCTCGATTTACCAATGGTCGTTGATCCGATCGGGATATATCTGTTGAAAGGACCGTACTGTACGCTAACCATGACCGACTGGTTCTTGCAGGCACTATCAGTGATACCTAGGGGATCATGGGGCGATATTGCTAGGCGCTTTACCATGATCCGATGGGCTAGTCCGAAAATGTGGTTTCGGAGTCACACATGTTGTGGGCCCACGGCTAGCTATATCCCTGAATCATTGAGGGTCACACAAGTACTGGCTTCACGATTCCTGCACGGAAATTGAGCTCAACATGTTGAGCATAGGAGGAGGAAGGATGGAAGTGCGACTTCCTAAAAGTCAACAAGGGTCAAATTGCAATTTCCCTAAAGTTTGGGCTAGTTTGACTATCCTTGAAACTTGGAGGGGCTAAACCGCAATATTGGATTAAGTGGTCTGAAAAATTGTTTTCACATCATAATACTCAATTTTGTGAACTGTGTAGATCGGTCCGATCTGATCGTTGATCGGGATTATGATGAAGCCACGGCGAGGTACTTGAACCGAATGTTGATATGGACCTGGGCCCGCCCCAGGCCCATTGGGTTGGTTCAAGCCCATGCACCACCTATATATATATACTTGACCTAGGGCTACATAGGACACAACTCTTGCATCACAAACCCTAAAAGTAGCCGCCTCCCTCCCTCCACAACTCCTCGGCCACCGCCCCTCTCCACGCGTCACCACTGCCGCCGTGTGCCGCGGACTTCTGTTGGGGAACCGTGGCGGATCCGGATCCCGTCTCCCGGCGAGGCAGCGGAAGAACAATACGATTTTCAATACAATTCAAAATCTAACACAATACGAACCATTCATAGGGTATTTTCGTTGATTACGTTGCTGGCAACACGTGCCTGGCTCCAACCGGAATTACAAGAACGCCGGCTCTTCACGGTAGGCGGCGGTAGATTCGTCAATCAGGTCCACGACCGGAAGGGAGACTCATTCGTCAGCCTGCACTAGAAGGCCTTACGAGATCAGCGCAGACGGATTCTCCTCATCAATTTGGCCGGAACAAATTCCAGCGAAGCGCGGCGGCGGCGGTGGCTTTTGAGGAGAGGAAGGGGGCGGCGCTTTTAGATCTAGGGTTAGGGTTGTGTCAAAGTTGTGATGTTATAATTAAGCCTAAGTCTACATTAAGTAGACTTAATGATGGACTTGGACAGGCCCAACGGGCCCGGGTCCAACATATGAACATTCGGTTCATCCCTATCACCGTGACTTCATCATAACTCCGATCGCCAATCAGATCGGACCGATCGACTCAGTTTCCAAAACTGAATACTATGATCTGAAAAACCATTTTTCAGAACCCCAGTGCAAAATGACCGTTTTGCCCTCAACAGCGGGAAATCACGATTTGACCCCTGTTGACTTTTAGGAAGTCACACTCCCCAAAATCCTCTTCCCATGATCAACACATTGAGCTCAGTATCCGTGCGGGAATCTCGAATCCAGTACTTGTGTGACCCTCAATGGTTCAGGGATAAAGCTAGCTGTGGGCCCACAACCATTGCGGCTCCAGAATCACAATTCCGGACTTGCCCATCGGATCATGGTAAGAGCGTCTAGCAACATCGCCCCATGATCCACTAGGTATCACTGATAGTGCCTGCAAGAACCAGTCAATCGTGGTTAGCGTACAGTACGGTCCTTTCAATCCATATATCCCGATATGATCAAAGACCATTGGTAAATCGAGAGTCGCTATAGATCCGATAGCTATGCGTACATCATGGAGATCGAATAGTGACATCGCGAGTGTAACTAGGTAAACCCATTTACCTAAAACACTTCTAGTACTCTGGCCAGAGATTTATACACTATTATCCCCTCAGATAGCATAGGATATCCACGCATGTCTGCGAGCGGTGAATCCTCGACAACGATGCATCGACTCCTACATGCATCGGGGTCTCACCCAATCCCGCCGCCTAATGACCCCAAGTGAGTCGGCGAATGAGTCAAAGTGAGACGCCTATCATGTAGAGTCTCAATGACGTTTCGAGTCGTGAGGACTAATCAGTACAACCAAGACCTCGGACTTATCCACTCGACAAATGGTAACCACTTGGAAAGTCCGAACGAGGGTAGTTCGATAGATCACCAGGTCACTATCTATCTGCATGCTCAGAACATCACAATGTTCCCTACCAATGAAACATGGTACCTCGCATCGCAGATACTAGTCTCAATCTCGGGCGGCCTTATCCTCATTTTGACGGCCCAATCGACTAGGAACTTGTTCAGAATACACAGTGACTATTAGATGTGTTTCACGATAGCCGTCATACCCACTATCACATCTAACATACACTATAGTGCATCATAGGTCTTTACTCAACGCAATTTTTAATCATTATACAACACAATGAAAGTAAAGAATGCCATATAAATAAATGCGAATATCATATACAAAGATCGTTTCATACAAGAGTCTATGAACCCACATGCCACAAGTTGGCTAGTTGGGCATCTACTCTAACAATCTCCCACTTGCCCTAAAGCCAACTACTCATCAGACGCATTCCCATCGTTTCGTGATGTTTTTCAAACAACGGTCCAGGCAAGGGCTTCGTAAGTGGATCAGCAACGTTGTCCGTAGAGGCGACTCTCTCAACTGCTATGTCACCCCTAGCCACAATATCCCGGATTATGTGGTATTTCCTCAGTATATGTTTGGATCTTTGGTGAGACCTAGGCTCATTTGCTTGCGCAACGGCACCCGTGTTGTCGCAGTACACCGGGACTGGACAAACTCCATTAGGAATGACCCCAACTCTTGGACGAAAACCTTATCCAAACCGCCTCCTTAGCAGCAGCTGATGCGGCGATGTACTCATCCTCAGTGGTTGAATCCGCGACAGTGTCTTGCTTGGAACTCTTCCAAGAGACAGCATCACCATTGAGCATGAATACAAATCCAGAGGTAGACTTCGAATCATCCACGTCACACTGGAAACTAGAATCAGTGTAGCCTTCCAGTTTCAGTTCACCACCCCCATAGACCATGAACATATTCGTAGTCCTTCGCAAGTACTTAAGAATATCCTTCACAGCCTTCCAATGTAATTGGCCGGGGTTGACCTGGTAGTGGCTCGTGACACTCAGAGCATATGCGACATCCGGTCTAGTCGAGATCATGCCATACATAATACTACCTATTGCCGAGGCATATGGCACACGTGTCATACTCTCTATCTCCTCATCAGTCTTCGGATACATAGACTTAGATAGAGTGACCCCGTGGCACATAGGCAGGTGTCCTCTCTTGGACTCTTCCATAGAGAACCTCTTAAGTATGGTATCGATGTAGGTAGCTTGGGTGAGTCCGAGCATCCGTTTAGATCTATCCCGATAGATCTGTATTCCAAGAATATAGGATGCTTCACCCATGTCCTTCATCAAAAATCTACTAGACAACCATACTTTAGTTGATTGCAGCATTCCTACATCATTCCCAATGAGTAGAATGTCATCAACATAAAGTACGAGGAATGTCACAGCGCTTTTAACTACCTTCTTATATACACATGGCTCCTCGGGATTCTTGATGAAATCAAATTCCTTAATTGTTTCATCGAATCTCAGGTTCCAACTTCGTGATACTTGTTTGAGACCGTAGATCGATCTCTGAAGCTTGCATACCTTATGCTCGCTTCCAACAGATGTGAAACCCTCAGGCTGCGTCATATAGATCTCTTCCTTAATGTTTCCATTAAGGAACGCAGTTTTCACATCCATTTTCCATATCTCATAGTCGTACCATGCGGCTATGGCTAACAAGATTCTAATCGACTTGAACATTGCGACTGGCGAGAAGGTTTCATCATAGTCAACACCTTGCCTTTGAGTGTAACCTTTCGCAACCAGTCGTGCCTTGTAGGTCATTACCTTACCATCAGGCCCAAGTTTCCTCTTGTACACCCATTTGCACCCAATAGGAACAATTCCTTCGGGAGGATTGACAAGAGTCCAAACTTGGTTAGCATGCATTGAGTCAAACTCAGACTGCATTGCTTCAAGCCACAAATTAGAATCAACATCGGAAATTTCCTCCTTGAAAGTTCTTGGATCAGATCCAACAATTTGATCACCTTGATCATCTTCAAGGAGAAAACCATTTCTCTCAGGAGCCCTAGGAACCCTTTCGGATCTCCTAGGTGCGACCATTTCTGGTACTGGCTCTGGAGGTGCAAGAGATTCACCTGGTACTTTAGTTGGTTCTCGAACCTCTTCGAGTTCTACTGTTCTGCCCTTTCTATCAAGTAGAAATTCCCTTTCCATAAAGGTGGCATTTCTAGAAACAAACACTTTTGTTTCGCTGGGATAGTAGAAGTAGTATCCAGTGGAATTCTTTGGATACCCAATGAAGTAGCATAAGATGGATCTCGTATCCAGCTTATCTCCCACTGTCTGCTTCACGTAAGCAGGACATCCCCAAATCCTCATGTATGAGTACTTGGGTGGTTTTCCCATCCATATCTCATATGGAGTCTTATCCACTGCCTTGGTGTGGACATTGTTCAACAACATTACCGTCGTTACGAGTGCATAGCCCCAAAACGAGGTAAGAAGTTCAGTGAAGCTCATCATAGATCGAACCATGTCTAACAGGGTTTGATTACGACGCTCCGCTACACCATTGAGCTGTGGTGTGGCCGGAGGGGTCCACTGTGCGAGAATCCCATTCTCTTTTAGATAGTTTTGGAATTCAGCACTCAAGTATTCACCACCTCGATCAGATCGAAGTGCTTTAATACTTTTGCCTAATTGATTTTCTACTTCAGCCTTGAATTCTTTGAACCTTTCAAAGGATTCAGACTTGTGCTTCATTAAGTACAAGTACCCATACCTAGAGTAATCGTCGGTAAAGGTGATGAAGTATGTGTGACCGTATTTAGTACCAATACTAAATGGACCACACACATCAGTATGGATCAAATCCAATAGGCCTTGAGCACGCTCACCCTTGCCCTTGAAGGGTTGCTTAGTCATCTTTCCCTTAAGACAAGAATCACAAGTCGGTAAGGAGTTATTGTCTAACAGATCAAACATGTCACTCCTAACTAACTTGTTCATCCTACTTAGAGAAATATGACCTAGCCTAGCGTGCCAAAGTTGTGCTGGGTTCAAGTTATCGTGTTTCCGTTTAATCGTTGTTGTATGTGCTTCAACATCGCGAGTTGGAACGTCTTTTAATTTTAAGGTGTATAAATCGTTTTCGCGTTCCCCAATACCAATTAAACAGTCATTCTTGTAAATATTGCAAATCGAATTAGCAAACATACAAGAATATCCATCACTATCAAGCATAGAAACAGAAATAATGTTCTTTATTAATTCGGGAACAAACAAAACGTTTCTCAATAACAACTTAAAATCAGAAGACAAAAATAAATAAACATCTCCTATAGCTATAGCAGCAACTCTTGCTCCATTGCCAAGCCTCAAGTGGGTCTCACCCTCTCTAAGACGTCGGCTTCTTGTCATCACCTGCAAATCATTGCAGATATGAGATCCACATCCGGTATCAAGTACCCAAGAAGTCGAATTAAGAGACATATTTATTTCAATATAGAACATACCTTTCGCAGTTCGCAACTGCTCGAGGTACTCCTTGCAGTTCCTCCTCCAATGCCCACCTTGTGGCAGTGGTGGCAAACATCCTCAGACTGGTTTGGTTTGGAAGCCTTTGCCTTTGTCTTCTTGGCGAACTTTTCCTCCTTCGCAGTTGTCCTTCTTTATGGTTCCTTCGAACACTACAAGCATGTTAACCACCTCTTCAAGGGTGGCTGCCAGCTTGTTCATGTTGAAGTTGACCACAAAGGGGTCGAATGCAGCAGGCAGTGAGAGGAGAAGCACATCCACAGACAGCTCATGTGGAAGTGTGATATCAAGGCCCGACAGCTTTTCAACGAGCCCAATCATACGAACCCCATGCTCGCGGACCGAAGTCCCATCGCGCATGCGGCTGGTCATAAGCTCCTTGACAGCCGTGAACCTCTCATGTCGAGAGTTCTCCCCGTACAGTTCTTTGAGATGAAAAAGTATGTCAGCAGCATACTTTGTCTTCTCAAAGCGCCGTTTCATTTCATTGGACATCGATGCCATTACATAGCATCGAGCTTTAACCTCGTCGTCCCACCATTGTTTAAGCGTAACCAGCTCCTCAGGGCTGATATCGCATGGGCTTCCTTCGGAGGGCACTTCTCTATCGTATAAAGAAGTTTCTCCGAAGCCAACACAAGGTTGAGGTTGCGGAGCCAGTCTTGGTAGTTCAGACCGGTGAACTTGTTGCTATCTAGTATAGCAGCGAGTGGGTTTTTGAACGAATACATTGTATAAGCAGTAATACTAAAAGAAAACAGACAATCATCACTAACTATATATAAAATAATCGCTAAGACATAAAACAAGGTCGTTAAGTTTTATGAATTACCCTCCCACTATTTTAACGATTTCACCACCCTCTAAATCGAGAAAGCAAGTTTCTTTAGTGGGTACACGGAGCCCAATCAAGCGATCATGGACCCGAATAATATCAGCCATCCATGACCCTCAAAAGGTAGTTTCCGGTTGCAACCGGTGCAACCTCCATGTATTCACCTCACGTCCAGTAAGGGCCCAATAATATGACGCCGTTTACTGTCACGTGTCAAGATGACCCATCAATGTTGAGTCGTGAAGGACGGTCCCCTTAACGTCCCCAATAATATGAGCCAACGTTAAAGGGAGTTCCAACCGAACTCACAACAATTGTCAATGGCGTGGACAGCTTTCCGGCATACATGACCCCCTCAATAATATGAGCCGGGCCATGTATACGGGTAGCATCGACGTACACCCATTGTTGATGGAAGGTAGGGAAATTTAAACAAATTTAAATTCCCTTTAGTTTATCGAATAAACATTTATCTTGATATTACTTTTAAATCGCATTTAAAACGAGGGATTTTATCTTTGAAAATTTGGTCTCATGCAAATATTTTAAATCAAATTTAAAACATGGGTATTCAACTAACTATATATCACGTATATAAAAACATTGGGATGATCGATCGCGAGAGCTATGCGGTCCGTGGTTTCCAGCCACGGACCTGGGTCCAATCCTAGGGGTAATGCAACATGCAATGCAATCCTATTACAATGCTTCCGGTTTTACAGATCTTCGGTCTTCAATATCCTTGATCGTCATTGTACACCGTCTTTGGATGTCCTCCCACTAAATATAGTAATTTTACATTTAAATTTATCATGACATATAAGGGATACATTTATCAAGGGGTGGGAACGGGCCACAAACAGGCCCACTTTAAATGATAATCAAAAATATTTACAAACCGAAATCACAAAAACCTATCGCATACACCTAACAAATTGGGCACGGCTCTCGATCATCCCAATCATGCAGATAATCTAATTAACATGCATAAATTAAATAATCCAATTATTTATCGCAAAATCATATTTTAATTACGAAATCATATTTTATAAATAAAATCGTTATTTTGT
>KV012835.1:147355-180681 GCA_001598015.1 Dorcoceras hygrometricum
TTTCACCCGCAGAAGAGTAAATCAGCAGAAGCATAATTTAATTCAGCTGGTAAAGTAAACATGATTCCTTTATACAAAAACATCAAAGTTTCCAACGGTTACCAGCTCCATTAGCTAGTACATGTTTAATTTGTACATACAAAACCCGACGTAAGCAACTTAAGACTAGTTGGTCAAATATCTAGACTATCAGCAGGATAGTAAATCTTCGTTCTGCTGATCTAGCGCCTAAGTAGTATCTCTCGCTACCCGTCGTTGCTTCCCACTAGTTCTTTCTTCCTGTTGTCATGCACACATACAAAATAAAACAACATCCGGATATCCTCCGGTGAGAATCATCTCAATATAATCAGCAGGTACGCATAATAACAATAAAATGCATAACAGTGTATCAACTGTAATTAAATGCAATGACATGAAATGATTCTAGTTCTCCTCTTTCATCTCAGAATTGATTCCATATCAGTTCGACGCCATCAAGATTCATATCCGATCTTGACATGAATATTCATCTATCGAAACCATCTCCGGCTTCGAAAATCAGGCCAACTCAGTCCTGGGCATTAGAATCAATTCAATTATCTTCAATATGCAAACTCATGCAGATATAAAAGATCCACTACCTGTGATGGATCGACACACACATAATTCAAGTTCTAAATCAAGAACAGTACTCATATATGTATGTGATTTCAGCGGAATACTCAAGAACTATCATTCTTGAGTAGCTTAGTTCCTGACTCTTCTGTCAGATTATACCTTTGTTTCTCTGTTCTCAATTTGCTTCAGTTAACGTTCTTACACTCTGTTCTTCACTCCCGAAGATTCTTACAAGATCAAAGGTCGATAACTGAAATCAAGATGTTCTCAGCAGTTCAAATTCAATCCTATTTATAGACAACGCTCTCTGTATATCTCGCAGCATTTCCAACGTATTCAATTCGAGTTCCACGTGTCATGCTGAGTAGTCAAACAAGATATACTCCCACCGCTTCGAAGGTGGATGACGATAAACAGATTCCTCAACTGTTGTTCATCGTCTTCAGTCGTTGTTCGAATATCGTTGTTCGTTAGCAGACGCAAGAATCAGCTGTTGTAATAACCAGTCGCAACTACAGGAATCTAGTCGCAACATCAATTCAGTCGCAACACTCCAAAGTTCAAAACGATGTCGTTATAACTAATCTCAACGACGTCGTTACATGTCATCAGCTGGTGCTACTTCACTTAAAAGAACCAGCAGCTGGTCGCACTTCTATTCTAACAGCTGATTTCGCAACATTAATCGAAACGGTATCGTATCAACATCTCCTGTTTATAATCAAAACGGTGTCGCATTTGATCCCTCGACAGGATAATCAGCAGATACCAAAATCTCTCGACTGATTTCCAATCCCTCGTCTGGTTGCTAAACGACGACGTATCAAGGCTCATAGTCATAATCCAAAACGCTGTCGTATATTCTCTCAGCTGGAACTAAGTTCCCCTCGACTGGTTTGCGTTTAATATCAAAACGACGACGTCGCACCTATGTCATCCAGTCGATACACTACCAACCAGCAGGTATACATCAAAACCAGCAGATGCGTATGAAACTCTTGCTGCTGATTTCTCGTGTGTAATAGTGACTAACACGTGGTGCTCTCTCATTGACCCTTCTATTCATGCATTCGCTTCCAGTTGAAATCAACAATAACGCTTCGACTGAATTTAAAATTTCCACCAGTCGCGAGCTACAGTAACCTGCTGCTGATCTTATCACATCGCTTCGCTTGGTTACTTCGACTGGTTCTCACACTTCGCGATTTAATCAATACACAGTTCTTGGGTCATCCAACACTTCCAGAAGAAATCCGAGCTCATAATCAAGCTTTATCAAATTCTTGAATGTCGAAATTACTCCCCTAATCCACTTCTTAATGATTCTGGGCATTACACAACTGCTATGTCACCTCTTGCCACAATATCCCGGATTATGTGGTATTTTCTCAGTATGTGTTTGGATCTTTGGTGAGACCTAGGCTCCTTTACTTGCGCAACGGCACCCGTGTTGTCGTAGTACACCGGGACTGGACCAACTCAATTAGGAATGACGCCCAACTCTTGGACGAAATTCCTTATCCAAACGGCCTCCTTAGCAGCAGCTGATGCTGCAATGTACTCAGCCTCAGTGGTTGAAGCTTCTTGTCATCACCTGCAAATCATTGCAGATGTGAGATCCACATCCGGTATCAAGTACCCAAGAAGTCGAATTAAGAGACATATTTATTTCAATGTAGAACATACCTTTCGCAGTTCGCAACTGCTCGAGGTAATCCTTGCAGTTCCTCCTCCAATGCCCAGCCTTGTGGCAGTGGTGGCAAACATCCTCGCTCTTGTTTGGTTTAGAAGCCTTTGCCTTTGGCTTCTTGGCGGACTTCTCCTCCTTCGCAGGAGCAGAACGCTTCTTGCTCTTGCGTCTGGGCCCCTTCTTCGCAGAGGAAGAAGAACCCAGAAGGAGGACGGGTTTGTCCTTCTTTATGGCCCCTTCAAACACTACGAGCATGTTAACCACCTCTTCAAGGGTGGCTTCCAGCTTGTTCAAGTTGAAGTTGACCACAAAAGGGTCAAATGCAGTGGGCAGTGAGAGGAGAAGTACATCCACAGACAGCTCGTGTGGAAGTGTGATATCAAGGCCCGATAGCTTTTCAACGAGCCCAATCATACGAACCCCATGCTCGCAGACCGAAGTCCCATCACGCATGCGACTCGTCATCAGCTCCTTGACAGCCGTGAACCTCTCATGTCAAGAGTTCTCCCCGTACAGCTCTTTGAGATGATGAAGTATGTCAGCAGCATACTTCGTCTTCTCAAAACGTTGTTGCATTTCATTGGACATCGATGCCATCACATATCACCGAGCTTTAACCTCGTCGTCCCACCATTGTTTAAGCGTTACCAGCTCCTCAGGGCTGATATCGGCAGGGGCAAACTTTGGAGCACTCTTCTCTATCGCATAGAGAAGTTTCTCCGAAGCCAATACAAGATTGAGGTTGCGGAGCCAGTCTTGGTAGTTCAGACCGGTGAACCTGTTGCTATCCAGTATAGCAGCGAGCGGGTTTTTCATCGAAACCATTTTATATGCAGTAATACTGAGAGGAAAACGGACATACATTACTAACTATATAAGATATAAGCTAAGACATAAAACATGGTCATTAAGTTTTATGAACTACCCTCCCACTATTTTAACGATTTCACCACCCTCTAATGAAATCGAGAAAACAGGTTTCTTTAGTGGGCACACGGAGCCCAATAAAGCGATCATGGACCCGAATAATATCAGCCATCCATGACCCCCGAAAGGTAGTTTCCGATTGCAACCGATGCAACCTCCATGTATTTACCTCACGTCCAGCAAGGGCCCAATAATATGACGCCGTTTACTATCACGTGTCAAGATTGACCCATCAATGTTGAGTCGTGAAGGACGATCCCCTTAACGTCCCCAATAATATGAGCCAACGTTAAAGGGAGTTCCAGCCGACTCACAACAATTTGTCAATGGCGTGGACAGCTTTCCGGCATACATGTCCCCCTCAATAATATGAGACGGGCCATGTATACGGGTAGCATCGACGTACACCCATTGTTGATGGAAGGCAGGTTAATTTAAACAATTTTAAATACCCTTTCGTTTATCGAATAAATATTTTATCTTGATATAAGTTTTAAATCATATTTAAAATGAGGGTATTTTAATTTTGAAAAATTTTGGTCTCATGCATATTTAAATCTAATTTAAAACATGCAGCATGCGGATTCAACTAATCTATATTATCAACATATATAAAAAATATTGGGATGATCGATCGCGAGAGCTATGCGATCCGTGGTTGCCAGCCACGGACCTGGGTCCAATCCTAGGGGTAATGCAATATGCAATGCAATCCTATTACAAAGCTTTCCGGTTTTACAGATCTTCGATCTTCAATATCTTGGTCGTCATCGTCTACCGTCTTCGGATGTCCTCCCACTAAATCTAGTAATTTTACATTTAAATTTACTATGACAAATAAGGGATACATTTATCAAGGGGTAGGAACGTGCCACAAACAGGCCCACTTTAAATGATAATGATCAAATATTTACAAACCGAAATCATACAAAACCTATCGCATACACCTAACAAATTGGGCACGGCTCTCGATCATCCCAATCATGCAGATAATCTAATTAACATGCATAATTTAAATAATCTAATTATTTATCATAAAATCATATTTTAATTACGAAATCGTATTTTATAATAAAATCGTATTTTGTCGATAAAAACAAATTTCAATCAACAAAATCATATTTCATTATAAAATCATATTTCATAATTAAAATCACATTTTACTAATTTTAATTGTATCATATTGGGCTTAAAACAATTCTAGGCCCAAAGACTTAAAATTTCAAAATCGGTCAAAACGGGCTCGATATCGCATACCGGCCCAAAAACTTCACGGGCTGCCCGGGACAGGCCCGAACCAAACCTTAGAAGAAATCAGACCAGCCGTCACGACATCGTCGGAGACTCGCCGGAGCGGCGGCCGGTCGGCGGCGGCGCCACCATCGAAATCGCACGGCGCAGGGCCACGCATGCGGCCGCGACATGCGCGGCGCAATCGCGTGCCATCGTGCGCTATAGTGCGTCGACGGCCACCATCGCGCATGGAGCATCGGTCTGATGCGCGACCAGCGCGCAACTCCTCCGCGTCCAGCAGCGCGCAACTTCGCGGGAACCTCGGCCGGCCATGTGCGACAATCGCACGTGGAGTTACGGTCACGAGTCGGCAGCCGTGCGCAACGAGTGCGCAGGCTTATTGCGCGGCTGCGCGCGCGAGCACGCACGCATGTAGGCGCCGCCGCACCCGGCGACGGCCGGAGGTTTGAGACGCCAATTTCTTTGGTTTTCAATTCTGAAAATTGAAGGATTAGAAACAATATGGCAATCTGTATTGATCAGATCCGAAAACCATGGCTCTGATACCACTGTTGGGATCCGGATCACGCCTCCCGGCGAGGCAACGGAAGAACGAAAAACATGTGCCGGGAGACGATCAATACGATAAAACAAATTCAATTCTGACATTCATAGGGTGTTTTTAGGAATACCTTGCTGGCAACTCGTGCCTGGCTCCAACCGGAATAACAAGAACGCCGGCTCTTCACGGTAGGTGGCAGTAGATCCGTCAATCAGGTCCACGACCGGAATCGATCTCCCTCCAATCAGCCTGCACTAGAAGGCTGAAGGATTTTATCGCCAACAGATTCTCCTCGAAAAACTAGGCCGGAAACAATTTTCCGGCGGGCGGCGGCGGCGACGGCGGCGGGCAGCGCACGGCACATCTTGGAGATCGAATAGTGACATCCCGAGTGTAACTAGGTAAACCCATTTACCTAAAACACTTCTAGTACTCTGGCCAGAGATTTATACACTATTATCCCCTCAGATAGCATAGGATATCCACGCATGTCTGCGAGCGGTGAATCCTCGACAACGATGCATCGACTCCTACATGCATCGGGGTCTCACCCAATCCTGTCGCCTGATGACCCCAAGTGAGTCGGCAAACGAGTCAAAGTGAGACGCCTATCACGTAGAGTCTCAATGACGTTTCGAGTCGTGAGGACTAATCAGTACAACCAAGACCTCAGACTTATCCACTCGACAAATGGTAACCACTTGGAAAGTCCGAAGGAGGGTAGTTCGATAGATCATCAGGTCACTATCTATCTGCATGCTCAGAACATCACAATGTTCCCTACCAATGAAACATGGTACTTCGCATCGCAGATACTAGTCTCGAACTCGGGCGGCCTTATCCTCATTTTGACGGCCCAATCGACTAGGAACATGTTCAGAATACACAGCGACTATTAGATATGTTTCATGATAGCCGTCATACCCACTATCACATCTAACATACGCTTTAGTGCATTCTAGGTTTTTACTCAACGCAATTGTAAATCATCATACATACAATGAAAGTAAAGAACGCCATATAAAAGAATGCGAATATCATATATAAATATTGTCATATACAAGAGTCTATAAACCCACATGCCACAAGTTGGCTAGTTGGGCATCTACTCTAACACTAGGAACTTGTTCAGAATACACAGTGACTATTAGATGTGTTTCATGATAGCCGTCATACCCACTATCACATCTAACATACACTATAGTGCGTCCTAGGTCTTTACTCAACGCAATTGTTAATCATTATACAACACAATGAAAGTAAAGAATGCCATATAAATAAATGCGAATATCATATATAAATATCGTTTCATACAAGAGTCTATGAACCCACACGCCACAAGTTGGCTAGTTGGGCATCTACTCTAACACCTTCGTGGTTGGACTTGTTCCGACCAACTCAACAAGGAGATTCCATCCGTGATAAATTAGTCACGTTTTCTAGTGCAGACTGACGAAGGAGTCGTGATTCCAGTCGTGGACCGGATTCGGAGAACGACAACCGCCAACCGTTGAAGTGCCAATTTCCTCGTGAAATTGGTCGGAGCCAGGCGCCTAAACGCCAGCAAGGTACCGTTCTAAAACACCCTATGGATGTTTTATTGCTTCTGTTATTATGTATTGACCGTTCCCGATGCAAATTTTTAAATTCTTCCGCTGCGCCCCGGGAGCGGGTTCCGGATCCGTCGCTGCGCCAACAATTAATTGGCTCAATACAGACAGCGAGCTATTCCAAGTTTGTGTAATGTGATCTAAGAGCGTCGCGAACTATTTTGGATGCAGCTCTGAACTGCTCCGTATGGTCAGATTAGGTGTGAGTTGATCTTATTGTGTTGTGCTGGAGGGCGCGTGATCTGTGTGTGCTATAGCTAAGTAGTGCGCGAGAGCTGAATAAAGAGTAACCAAGAATAATTACATCAAATTCGAATCCTTGTTTATGTTTAAAATATTTAAAAATTCACCTTTTCATGTATGACCAAATCATATTTTAAACTACATGAAACATTCACCTTTTCGTCTAAGCTGATAAGCTTCTCTCTAATCCTTTTCTCTAATCTATGTTGTTCGTCTAAGCTGATCTACTTCTCTCTAATCCGTGAGCTGTTCGTCTAAGCAGAGCAGCTTCTCTCTAATCTGTGAGCTCTTCGTCTAAGCTTATCTGCTTCTCTCTAATCTGTGGAACTATTCGTCTAAGCTGATCTGCTGCTTCTCTCTAATCTATTCAAGTTCTTATTCGTTCTAATCTGCTCTTGTAACTCTATGCTGATTTCTTTTCTAGGCTAATCTCCTGAGCTGAACCTTCTCTAAACTGGTTTCTTCTATGCCGATTTTTGCTGTGAGCTGGATCAACTTGGACATCTTCTCAATTGAACCCGGTTCGTCAAAACACGGGATCTGTTAAGCAGCCATGACAAATAAGTAATATGGAAACAGAGATATACCTCGGGTTAATGATGAAGGCGACGACGACCAAGATGTACGACGAAACAACCTTCGATTCACGATGGAAAAACAATTAATCTGATTTTCTCTAATCTATGATTAGTTCATCTAAGCTGATCTGCTTCTCTCTAATTTATGAGATGTTCATCTAAGTTGATCTGCTTCTATCTAATATGTGGGTTGTTCGTCTAAGCTGATCTGCTGCTTCTCTGTAATCTGTTCAAGTTCTTACCTGCTCTCGTGCACAGATCAGCTCTCTCATACTGCTCAACTCTCGCACAAACAGATCAGTTGGGGTACTCAGAACAGCTCGCATATGCTCAGATCATATCGTAGACCTCGCACAGTAAAATCAGATCAACAAGCACCTGATTTGACCAATTCACACCATGCACAGTAGTATCAGATTGCATCAACATATCGGCTCGTGCTCTGGTCAGCTCGCGCACTCCAAACAGCTCTCAGATCGTAGTACACATACTTGGAGCAGCTCACGTGGTCAACTCGGGTCGTGATGGTCAACTCAGCTTACATTTCTCATATCAGCACACGACAACATATCAGCTCACATCTGCTGATTCTTACTAAACGATTAACTTTCTAAGCTGATCCTAAACTAGCAACTCACCAGTACACCCCAGATAGACTTCAAATCACCCGCAATATTCTTGATCAGCTTGCGCCTAATCAGATCCATAAAATATGATCTTTCTAACAGATCAACCTTGATTAGTCACAGTCCTCACAATTATCCATGCTCAATATTTCAATATTGACGTACATTATCATTTCTCTCTAATCTGTGAGTTGTTCGTCTAAGCAGATCAACTTAGACGAACTACTGATCTGCTTTTCTCTAATCTATGAGCTGTTCGTCTAAGTTGATTTTTTGCTTCTCTGTAATCTATTCAAGTTCTTATCTGTTCTAATCCGCTCTTGTAACTCATGAATGAATATCTTTTCTAATCTAATCTCCTATGCTGATACCTTAAACTGGTTTCTTATGTGCTGATATTTGCTCTAAGCTTGATCATCTTGGATGTCGTCTGCTGGAGCAGTTTGGGCTTCAGCTCAGGATATCATCTTGGACAACATCTCAATTGAACCAAGTTCATCGCTTCTCAACTCGCGTTTAATCTAATCTTTATCAACTTAGCCTGCACACTCAATTAAATCGTTATATACAAAACTTGTGTTCATCAAAATCAAGATCTGATCCGTGTAACAGATCCAACATAAACCAATCCAATTTAGAATACGTATGCAACCAAAACGAATAAGAGGATCGACACAAAGCAGTATTTTTTCCGTACTCTCATCGACAAATATCTTCCAACCTTATGAAGCAAAAGCACCGCACTGCATGAGAACTCTGTTAACACAGACTATTTGGAAGGAATATTATAGAGTTGAAAGTTATAAAAGTTTGGTTTTGGACTCTTTTTTAATACCGCACCTTTCGACTTTCCTTAGTGTTCTTTTTAATTTGTGATTCTGAATTTGATAATGTCCACTGTTACGCTCGTACGAATAGTTATTTCAATTCACAATAAGAAACCACATTCTGGAAAATATAGATATACCATGGGTTACCGACGATGGCGGCGGAGACATACGACGGAACAATCTTCGTTTCACGGCGATAGTGACGGAGAAGTGATGAATGGTGTGGACCGTGCTGCCAAACTTTGAAACTCAATCTGGATTTAATTGGGAGGGAGAAGGAAGCTTCCTCGAAAATCTTGTTTGATGTGATAGAAAAAAAAGCTAACAAAAAGAATAAAAAAATGTCAGGTGTGAAAACCCAGAAATTTAGCTCTCAAAAATTCAGCCCACGGAAAACAAGTTAAATTACGATGGTCAACTCAGCCTTGGTAAAGTCAACTCAGCTCACGGTGGACAGAACAGATCATGCAGTGGTCAACTCAGCCTGGGTAAAGTCAACTCAGCTCACGATGGACATAACAGATCACGCAGTATAGACCAAATTTCGTGTGAACTTAGCAGCTTACAGCATGCAAACAGCTCTCGCCAAAGCTGACAGCGGATTGGAACAACCAAAGCTGAGAGCTATATGCTGGATCCCAAATAGATTACAGAGCTTTCAGCATACCCAGGACAGATCACGCACACAGATCACACATACGGATCAGCTCACGAACTTCAGCAGAACTGCTACACACGTTACAAATCAGATTGCTTTTTTGGAAAGCCAACCATCAACAATCGTAACTGTCGATTTAGAGACATTAATGGCCAAGTAGATCGCCCATCCAATGCCTAAATTGATGCCCTTGTAACAGCCAGATTAATAGTCATCAAATCGGGAATTTATTCCTGTAACGGGTGACCTTTGACTCCCTGTTTCTACACCTATAAATACCTTGATGTGGCATCAGATGACCCACACTCATCCCGAAAATTCTCATTATAATACCAGTAAGCTCCCACGTTGAAACCCTGCATGAGCTGTATCACAGTGTTGTGCGAAGTTCACCAGATTTCGTGTACCAGATCCGGCCTGAGCTGAATACTGTTTATGCCACCTTGAACCACACAAAAACTTCAGGAGATGGGCTTTTGCTATATATATTCGTTTGAAATATTATATGGTATTCATACTATATTCTGTCTTGAATTATCCTTCGATTTTTTGTTTCGTGTCAAATTCATGCTATGATCTATGCTCTATTTTAGCACTGATGTTTCTATCGCAATATGGATCTACGGAATATTTTACACTCTAAGTTACTGTGTGTAACTATGGCCTCGACCCCTTAGAGGAGTAAAATTAGGGACTGATCAGTAAACCATAGAAACGAAGTTATTATCAGTGCTTCATGTTCTCTGTTATATGATCTACTCTGTTCTGATGATCAAATTCAGTATATGAATCTGTATATGTACTTATTATGCTCGAATGGTTTCCCCCGCTGCTTAGTGTTTTCCCAAGCACTCACCCCTTACTTCTCCCAGCCAGATAAAAACGAAGAACAGGTTGAAAAGGACGAGCAAGATATGTTCTGGGCCTGGTGAAGACTTAGTATTGATTAATGTAATTTCGCTTCCGCAAACTTTGATTTTTAGTTGTAAAGACGATTATTTTTTATTATGTAAAAGACTGGTTTTGAGCTATACTATGAGGCTTAGTGTTTTTACAATTTTATAATTGTTTAACATTGCCGATGTCATGAGTCTCGGTCTCGGGGTGTGACATTCTAGTGGTATCAGAGCTCACCAGGTTCATAATCCGGCTGGCAAACCAAATATGAGATTTTGCAAGGTTTGGGATGAACTTGCATATTTCCGTATGAGACCAGTGCTACCCTCTCGGAAACGGACCAACGAGTAACACTCACCACTTCGTCGTGTCGTAACCCGCTTTTTGGCCAAATTCTTTTGTTTAGGCCTTCGAAACCGCGTTTTTGCTATTTATGAAAAGTTTCAAAACTTCTATAAGTTCCCGTACGGAACTCCGATTTCAGTTTCGTCAACTATTCTTTAATTCCTATGACTAAAACTCAAGTCTATGGAATAATCTCACAACTTTCTATTTTTGGAAATTATTTTCGAAGTACTATTTCGATCACTATTCAATGTCCTAAGCCTTTCCAAATTTCTTTTTAGGAAATGGCTCCATTTGTTCCCCATACCCATGCTACTGCTGCCATTTGCATGAAGCAAATTGTCCACGAAAACCAAAGCCGCACGATTAGACGTCTTAGAGCCAAACTAGCAACCGAGAGACGAGATTCAGTTGCTACAAAGGAAGGATTGGAAAATAAGATATCCAGCCTGGAGAGAGAATTACAACTCCAGAGATGTGGTAACCAAAGTCTACAAAATATGGTGACCATGTACCATAAAGACATCGATCACCGTATCTCTCAATGGGTTGAAGCTAAGAAAGAGCATAAGAGTAACCAAGTAACATTTGAGGCCTCACACACGACCATTTCCGGACTCACTGAAATAGGCCTTTGCATGTCAAAGAAAATTGAAAGGATGAGGCAAAGAAACAACAGGCTAGAGAGAGCCATTTGGAGTGCCATCAAAAGTGGCAGGCTCATATCCAACAGACCGAAAGTACGATCCAATAGCAACAGTTAACCATTGAAACCCTGATGGAAGAAAAAACTAGCCTACTCCAAACAATCCAAGGTCTACAAGAGGACAATGGGGACCCATTCGTTGATGAATTGGAGGAAGAATCGGAAGAAGACCCGAAAGAAGAAGAGCTTGAGGAAATTCCGATAAGCGAGGGAGAGATTGTTGATGAATAGAAATATGTTTTATCTTTTGAATAAACATTGTACTCAATCCTTTGTATTAAAGTATTCTCAATTATTTCGCAATTATACGTATCCATTCTTAGTAAAAGCTTTCCAATGGCAGAATATGGCAGGCAACCGGAGAAGTGACAGTAACAATGGAGGTGAAGGATCCTCCAATTCAGGAGCTGGTCTTAGCATAGAAGACCTGATGACAATCGCTACCATAGGTTGCCACGACTCTCCAAGGATTGGTCAAGACCAACGATAACCAAGCTCCTCCTCCCCCTCAACCTCATGGACTAAGTACTACTATGACTCCCTTCACAAGAACATAGCCCCCACTTTCGATGGGAACCATGACCCCAAAGTTGCCCAAACTTGGTTGAAAAGTATTGAAACTCGACTTCAACTATTGGAAGTCCCAGACATTTTCAAAGTAGATGTTGTAACATCACTCCTAGACGGCAAAGCTGGAAAATGGTGGGAAGCAGTATCGCCAACCATGATTGCAACTGGACAATCACGTGGCAAAGATTTTGAGAAACATTCTTGAGACAGTACTTCCCAATGGAAGTCAGAATGCAACGGCTCAGAGAGTTTGAAACTTTCACCCAGACTTCAGACATGTCGATAATAGAGTATGCATCCAAGTTCAACTCATTGGGCACCTATGTTCCAATAATCATGGCAGATAATACTCTAAAGATGCACCGATTCAATAAGGGTCTGAATAGCCGTATCCAATCAACCCTTGCAGTCTACCAAGCCACAAGCCTTGAAGACTTAATGGGAGCTGCAATCCGAGCACAGACTGACATAAAGAGGCAAGAAGCTGACAAAAAGAACAAAGGCCCCCTCAATGTTCAGACTTCATACGGTGGGCCTAAGACTAAGCGGCCAAACCTCAGCAACCAAGAACCAGCAACTACACCAAACCACCCAGGGTTAGAACTTTGCACCTCTTGTGGTCACCGTCATAGTGGAGATTATCGCAAGCATAATGGTGCATGCTTTAAGTGTGGAAAGTTGGGCCACCGAATTGCGGATTGTCCGGAACACCAAGGTTCAAGGGCTGGGTCGAGCAATGCAGCCAAGAACAAGCCAAGGCCCAGGGAGGATAAACCCAATGCTCGTGTGTTTGCAATGACACGGGAAGAGGCTGAAGACACCAGCGACGTGGTGGCAGGTACCATTTTTATCAACAAGCTACCTGCTAATGTGTTGTTTGATTGTGGTGCTACCCATTCGTTCATATCTAGGAGATTTGCTAAAAAGTTATGGCTAGAGCCTGAAATTCTACGTGAATCGTATAGAGTAGCAACTCCTACAAACACTACCATTGAAACTCATAAGATCCATTGGAACTGCGTGATATACATAAACAACCATTCATCTCTACAAACCTAGCACAACTCGACATGGTCGAGTTCGATGCCATCTTAGGGATGGATTGGCTATCTATAAATCATGCCTTAGTATATTGTAGAGGTAAAAGTGTTAAGTTACAGACCACTGGTCGAGGTGAAATTACTTATCACATCCAGAACAAGAAGCTGAAATCCCTAATTTCTGCTTCCCAAGCATGGACAGCCATGAATTCAGGAGCAAAAATTTTCTTGGCAATGATTCACGAAGTAAGGGAAGGAGACAAACTCAAAATAGAAGACATCACAGTGGTACAAGAGTTCGCAGATGTGTTTCCATATGACTTACCTGGAAAAGTGCCTGACAGAGAAATTAAGTTTGAAATCAACTTAGTGCCAGGGACGGCCCAAATCTAAAAGGCACCCTACTGGATGGCACCCACAGAACTCAAGGAGCTCAAGGATCAACTACAAGAACTGCTAGACAAAAAGCAGATCAGACCACTGTTTCACCTTGGGGAACTCCAGTGTTATTCGTCAAGAAGAAGGATGGAACTATGAGATTGTGTATCGACTACAGAGAGTTGAACAAGATCACAATCAAGAATAAATATCCTCTTCGAAGAATTTACGATCTCTTTGACCAGTTCAAGGGAGCTATGTTAGGATAAAATTTATAGTTTTGGTGATAACAAAGTTAAGTTAAATCTGGATATTCAGTCGTTGTTAATAGTAGTTGTGTATCCAGACGACAGGTTTACTCAGACGATGATTTTACAGGGTTCCGATAGTTGGATTTCAGTTGTTGGGCTATCCAGACGCTAGCTACAGTAATCCAGATGAGAGCTACAGTGAATCGGTTTTTGTTATCGAATCAGTCGCAAGCTACAGTGATTCAGTCGCAAGCTACAGTAAACCAGTTGTTGGTATCGAATCAGTTGCAAGCTACAGTAATATCAGATGTTGGATACAGTGTTTTTTATAACCAGACGCAGGATACAGTGTTCTTGAATCAGACGCAAGTATTCGAATGTTAGCGTGTGCAAAACGACAGCGTTTAAATAAGTTGGAACGACAGCGTATTGGAATCAGTCGATGGTTTTTTAAACCAGTCGAGAGCTACAGTAGTTTGTACATCCAGACGAGAGCTACAGTGTTATTTAACCAGTTGAGGATGTATAGCAAACGATGTCGTTTAGATAAGTTAAAACGACGGCGTTTGAACTAACCAGTCGTTGGACTTTATAAAGAAACCAGTCGGTGCATATACTTGAACACTTTCCAGTCGCAACATTATGAACGACGAAGGAAGTTGGAGCTGGTTAAGATAAAGAATTTCAGGCGCAAGCTTAAAGTGATTCAAATACGATTGATTACTCAATATGTAAAGGATCAGTAGAATCGTACAATTTCCTGAAATTTAGGAGACAACGTCGGTACTATTTTTGGTAAATAGTACATATTTGCAGAGGTTGTTGCACGGTTATTGCACAGATATGGAAATCAACAAATTAGCTCTGACAGTGTGCAATTTACCTTGTAGTGGAGCAGAGTATACGGTTACAGATTATCAGAATTTCAAAAAGGATTTTATTTCCTTAGCAATTCAATGGACCGTTGAGCTAAGACTATAAATACCAGCAGTTTTGAATTGAAGAAAACAACTCTCGCTATTGCTATTGCTAAAACTCTGCCAAATTGCTTTCTGAGCTTTCAGCACATACTGAAGTTATTCTCACGAAGCTCAAAGACTTGAAGAACACAACCATTGTTTTTCATTGATATACTTTCAAGTCATCCTCTGGTTCATAGTGTTGAATCGTGTTTCTTTGTTTAGAAACCAGAGGATCTTACAGTCTCATATACGTGTATTAATTGTTATATCAGTCTGTAACAAACGTGCTCTTCAAAAGCCGTTTGATATATTTCAAAGTGTTGTAAACCAGCAGCTGCATCTGCGTGGAAGTTTGTGGAGTTGCTAGGAGTTCACCTTGAGCGAGGCTCGGTGACTGGGTGTCTGCAGAAGGACTGTGTACATCAAATATTCTAGTGTATCCTTCTTGAAAAAGGAAGAAGGGGAGATGTAGGATATTTATATCCGAACTTCCAGAAACAAACTCTGTCCCTTCATCTCTTTACATTTACGCATTTATTTACTATTCACTGTTCACAAATTGATCGGCTTCATTCCGCACTTTTTAGTTAGCCGAGAGATTTGAACTTAACTGACATACCTCAAGTTTGGTAACTCGGACTTGAGTTAAGCAGCGCGTGTAAAACGTTTTGAAAAGAATTTGATATAGAAAAATTGAAGGAGTTCATTCAACCCCCCCCCCCCTTCTGAACTCCTGTACTTGTTTTGATCCTATTTTTGGGACCATCAATTGGTATCAGAGCAGACGCTTCTCAGTTATTGAACAGTATTTCTTTGTGCGTTATTTTATATCAATATGTCTACTTCTCAAAACAAGATTCCTCTGTTTTCCAGAGAAGATTATGACGACTGGAATATACGCATGCAAGCGCATCTGGCAGCTATGGATGACGAAATGTGGAATGTTATCACTAAAGGTCAATTGAAGATAATGAAGCCCAATCTGGCGTTTGTCTGGTCCAGATATGTGAAGGAAGCGACGAGACGAAGGAGAACAAGCTAACAGTCGCTCAGCAAAAGTACGAGTCCATCAAGATGAAGGATGGAGAAACAATGACAGAGTTCGATGAGAGATTCAGTGCAATAGTGATCGAGCTAAACAGTTTGGGCAAAGAATACAGCAACAGAGAGTTGGCGCTGAAAGTGATGAGAGCATTGCCCAAGGAGTGGGACGTGAAGACAATGTCTATGAGGGAATCAAAGGATTTGAACAAAATGGAGCTTCATGATCTGTTCGCAAACTTGAAAGCATATGAATTTGAACTCGAGACAAGATCTGAAGTACCCTCAACCTCCCAGACGACGAAAGCGCTAGCTGCTACACTTGTTGAACAGTGCTCTCCAAGCACCAGCAAATCAGCTGACCAACTCAGCTACGACATCATATCCCTCTTCGTTAAGAAGTTTGGGAAATTCATGAGAAGATCCTTCCACCCTTCTTCTCCGTACAATAATTTTCATAAATCTGATAAAGTTGCTTCTGATATGAAATGTTATAACTGTGATCGTCCAGGGCATTTTGCAGCCGATTGCAATAGTCCAAGAAAGGAGGATAGATCCAGAGACGACAAGAGATCAGATGATAGATACAGGAGGGATGACAAGAAGGAGGATCGATACAAGCAAGAAGACAGGACAGAAGAGAGAGCTGTTGAGAGATCCAAGGATAGGCGGATGAGGACGAGAAGTGACAAGATACCCAGCCGCAAGCATGATCGTAAAGTATTGGTGGCAGAGGAAAGCACCAAGAGCTGGGCGGAAACTGACTCAGAATCTTCATCCAGCAGCTCCTCATCAAGTGACAGTGAACAAGAGGAAGTTCACTGCCTCATGGCTGATCAATCTTCGAACGATGAGGTATTTGATTTCTCCAATGTTGAATTTACACGAGAAGATCTTGTCAGTGCACTTAATGACATGGTCAAAGACTACAGGAAGCTTTCTCATTCATTCGATGAAGCTAAAGTTGAAAACATAAGTCTAAAAAGTAGTTCGATTGAATCAAGTTCTGATGAACTTGGGGATATTGACAGCTTGAAGATTGAGTTGAGTAAGCTGACAGCTGAGAATGATTTCTTGAGAAATGAATCCAGTGAGCTCAAGGCTGAAGTTGAAAAATTAACTAAAGAAATGAGCTCATGGAACCAATCGGCTCGTGCTCTCCACAAGCTGCATGAAATCCAAAAATCAGTGCATGATAGAACTGGTTTGGGTTTCAGCAGTAGTGAAAGCAGTGAAGGAGAGACAAGTACTCAATCACAACCAGCATATGACAAGTTCAATAAGATGAGCTTTGTCAAAGCTGACGTGATATATGATTGTTTTGAGTCAATAACGTTTGATGACCAGAACTCTCCCAAGTTGAGCGATAATGGAAAAGCTAGTATCGGTTTTCAAAGACCTGAGAATTCCAAGCCCAGTTGGCTAAAGAACAAGCTGGACAAGGATAAAGCGAAAGCTGGTTCCAAGTCTTTTGTTCCCAACCAGCCTAGGAATAATTCAAGGAAGGCAAAATCTGGTTGGACAAAGACTCATCCTAGGAGAGATCTAAATGGTCAGAAGATGAAATCAAAACTCAATAGATCTCACAATTATGCACAGACTTTTGTGGACCCGCATACTAGGAAAACTGTGAAAGTAATTCAAGTATGGGTCCCGAAAGGGGTAATCCAATCTGGACCCAAGTGAAATTGGGTACCAAAAGCTGCTTGTTTGATTGCAGGATCACAGGTACAAAGCAACAGCTGATGCATCGAAACTGTGGTACTTGGATAGCGGTTGTGCACGTCATATGACAGGAAATCCAAAGCTGCTTTCAGACGTCATACCACACAAAGGAGCAAGAATTGTGTTCGGTGACAATGCATACGGTAACACTGTGGGTAAGGGTAAGCTTATCCACAGTAACATCTCTATTTCTGATGTCTTAGTTGTTGATAACCTTCGATATAATTTTATTAGCATTAGTCAGCTGTGTGACAAAGGTTACATAGTCAAGTTTCAACAACACACATGCACGGTTCAGAGTCCAAGTGGTCTGACTGTATTGGTAGGAAAACGTTCGGGGAATACCTACATAATCAATTGGTCAGATCAGCTGGAATCTGAGCATTTGTGCCTTGCAACTGGTTCTTCCAAGAGCTGGCTGTGGCATCAAAGAATGAAAGTTAACACAGCGTGTTACACTCAAAACAGATCGATGATTAATAGGATGCACGATAAAACCCCATATGAGATCTGGAATGGCAAGAAACCAGATATCTCTTATTTCAGGGTGTTTGGATGTAAATGTTTCATTCATAACAATGGCAAGAAGCATCTAACAGCCTTTGAACCTAAATCTGATGCAGGTATCTTCCTAGGTTATTCAGCTGTGAGCAAAGCATATCGATTTTTCAACAATCGAAGCTTGACGGTTGAGGAATCAGCACACGTAGTGTTTGATGAAACCAGCTTCAAATCAAATTCAGCTGCAAGCCTACATGATTTTTGTTCACGTTGGAGTCAACAAGTCTTGAAGAATCAGACGACGACGTGCCACAAAGATATTCAGCTGAAGAAGAACAACCAGTAGTGGTCACAACGCATAACAATGTTCAACAAGATCTGACAGGTAATCCAATAGTTATTTATTTAACTAACGTGGATCAGCTGCAGGATCAAATTGCCCCAAGTGTACCAGCTGTTGGAAGTGTTGCGACAAATATACAACCAGACGACAATCTATCAGATGTTGTGATAACGAACAATGAGAAACCAGATGTAGCGCAAGAGGTCGCAAGCACTTCAAGACCAACGACTGGTGTACCAGCTGCAAGCACAGACTTTCAATTGGTATCGTCACCACCAGCTGGACAACCAGACGCGAGCACATCATATCAACGCGTATCAAGACCAACGTCTGGACAACCAGTCGCAAGCACATCTCACAGGCTGGAAGCAGACGCACAAGCCAATATTGATGAACGTCAAATGCATCTGCTGATCCAGCCGTTGCAATCCAGCCAGCAACACAGGGGGAACAAAGAACAAATCTATTTGGACTTTATCTTCGGTGGAATAAAAATCATCCACCTGAGCAAGTCATAGGTAATTTCGAATCCCCTGTTCGCACACGAGGCCAGCTAATGCATGATCATTTTGATTCAGCATTCATTTCACATATAGAACCTAAAATGATAGATGAGGACTTAGCTGACCCCAGCTGGATAGACGCTATACAAGAAGAACTAAACCAGTTTAAACGTAATAATGTTTGGACACTTGTACCTAGACCTAGTAATCATTCAATCATAGGAACAAGGTGGGTCTTTAGGAACAAACTCAATGAAGATGGCGTAGTAACTAGAAACAAAGCTAGGCTGGTAGCGCAAGGATTTAGACAAATGGAAGGTATAGACTTTGATGAGACCTTTGAACCAGTAGCTAGATTAGAAGCCATCCGCATGTTCTTAGCATATGCTGCATATAAATACTTCAAGGTCTTTCTGATGGATGTTAAGAGTGCCTTTCTTAATGGTGTCTTAACAGATGAAGTGTATGTTGCACAACCTCCTGGCTTCGTTAATCATGCACATCCAGACTTTGTTTACAAACTAGATAAAGATCTGTATGGGTTGAAACAAGCACCCAGAGCTTGGTATGATACACTATCACAGTTCTTAATCGAGCATGACTTTACAATAGGCACAGTGGATAAGACTTTGTTCAAATTTGTTAAAGCTGACCATATTCTATTAGTACAAATATATGTCGATGACATTATCTTTGGGTCAACTAACCACAAACTGTGCCAGAAGTTCTCTAAGTTAATGCAGGATAAATTCAAGATGAGCATGATGGGGGAGCTGACATCTTTCTGGGCTTACAAGTTCGCCAACCGGAAAATGGTATATTCATCAACCAGACGAAATATACGAAAGAATTGCTGAAAAAGTTTGGCATGGACAATTGTTCAGCAGCAGCAACTCCTATGAGCTCTTCGATAAAGCTGGACAAAGATGAAGCTGGTACTGCCATTGAGGTATCGCTTTATCGTGGTATTATAGGCTCGCTGCTTTACTTAACTGCTAGCAGACCAGACATCATGTTTGCTGTCTGCATGTGTTCTAGATTCCAAGCAGAGCCAAAGCAATCGCATTACATAGCTGTAAAGCGAATATTGAAATATTTACTTCCAACGTGGGTCTTTGGTATCCCAAAGACTCGGGCTTTCAACTAATAGGTTACAGTCATGCAGATTACGCAGGTTGTAGGATTGATCGCAGGAGCACAAGTGGAACCTGTCAATTCTTAGGGGATCGACTGATCTCCTGGTTCAGTAAGAAGCAGACGTCAATTGCCACGTCAACAGCTGAAGCAGAGTACCTCGCTGCTGGCAGTTGTTGCGCTCAAATCCTCTAGATTCAACATCAATTGAAGGATTATGGCATTGATGCTTCTGAAGCTCCTATTCTCTGTGACAACACAAGTGCGATAGCGATCACCCAGAACCCTGTGCTGCATTCGAGAACCAAACACATCGACATCAAGAATCATTTCGTCAGAGACCACGTGCTAAAGAAGGACGTCTGGTTGGAGTATGTGTCGACGGAGCAACAAGTTGCTGACATCTTCACCAAACCTCTACCAGACGCTAAGTTCTCTTATTTTAGAAATATTTTAGGTCTCCTTGAATTGCCTTGATTGTCTGGGCACTAACATTTGCAGGTTATTAGCCATCGCTTCACTCAGTTGCAAGTCATGTGTTTAGGGGGAACAGTAGACAACCAGTCGAGGGAAGCATGTTGTGTTGGAAATATACCAGTCGCGGTAAGTACCAGTCGCAGGGGGAACCAAGATCTGGATTATTAAGTGTGACGTCGTCTGAATATGCCACGTCTGGATACACTCTGATGTTACATATATACATTCGATACTTATTTGTGACCAGATCTTGCCTACCTTGCGATACATTAAAAACCAGCTGCGAGGTTGTAAAACCAGACGCAGCGGTTGTGATTTAATATTTTTGGCGCGCCTTTTCAGTACGATTAAAATATTTCTTTTGCAAATATCTTTTGAAAATATTTTGTTCGATTACAATATTTTGAAAATATCTTATTAAATCTTTTTCAAAAATAGTACGCGTTGCTGGATGATTGACACGTGTTTTTGTCATCATTCCAAAAGTCACATCTACACCGTTCCCTATTCTATAACTCTTCATATTCCTTATATAGTACGGTGTTTACAGTTCATCTTCACTTTTACCTTGCAAATTTGCTTTCTCGTACTCTCATATTCTCGTACTCTCTTGCGGATACTTTTCAGGCATTCTTCACTCATTCTCCGACGACAATGGCATCATCTCTGATCAGCAGCAGTCACCACGTAGATTTCGACTCTGTCTTTGGTATGGAAGATACTGGAATGGTGCAGATGTTTGAATCTCTCATTGCGACAGGGCTGAAGAACTTTCTGGGTTGACCTGCCGTCTTTTCGGAAGCTGCCCTCACAGAGTTCTTTGCGAATGGATCAGTAAGATACGGGTTGGTGGTTAGTACAGTGAACGGCGTGCATGTGGATATTTCTGAGAAAGTGTTTGCAGAGGCATTTGAACTTCCGATTGATGGGTTGACAGATGTTTCGGATGTTCCCAAGAACCTTGTCTTTGATTCTCGGAGCCTATTTTCTGCATCTCAGGAGCAGGTTAGCATTTCGTGTTTGAAAAAGGAACTAAAAATAGAATTTCGCCTTCTACATGACATTCTAGCAAAGACAATGTTTGTCAAAGCAGGGTCATTTGATGCAGTGACCCGTGAACGATTCATGTTAATGACTTGCATTACCTGTGGCATAAAAGTAAACTGGAGCAGTTTATTGTTCAATGTTCTTAAGGATATGGTGACTCCTGGCTCTAGACAAGCAAAGGGTTTTTCAATACAAATCTGTGCAATTTTGAAATCTGTTCCAGGATTGGTGTTGGGAGAATCCCGAGTATTTCCTGCCTCACGGGTGTTAACAGAGAAAACTATTCATCGGTATGTTGCTGTAAATGACAAGGTTGGTGGAGAAGCTGATACTGATGCCCCAAGGGTCAAGAAGACTCCTGTGAAGAAGGCTGTGTCTCACAAGAGGCCAGCGGTTGATTTTGAAACTGCCCCCGTTGTGAAAAAGAAACGAACCACCAAGGGTAAACCTTTGGTAATTTCACAAGAAGCGGTGCCCCTGCAAATTGTTGAAGCTGCTGCAGATGCACCAGTTGAACAACCCCCTTTGCCCAAACGCAAATCCCAGAAGAGGAAGCGGAGGTTGATTTTGGAGGATGATCTTGAAATTGATGGACCAGTGGCTGGTAGATTTACTGCTGAACATCCAGTCGAAGAGGCTACGACTGGTGTGCAAAAACCAGTTCCTGAGTCTGTGGAACAACCCGTAGTTTTACCAGCTGTTGCTCCTACGACTGATGATCCAGACGTAGTCATTAAAAGGGTGCTCAATCAACTGGATGTTGTTTTTCGAACAGATGATGGGGAACAGCCCCAGGGAACCGTGATTGAAGAGACAGTGGTTGCTACTAAAGAGCCACACTGGTTTGATCTTCCCTACGATGATCTTATTGCAAAATGGGACGCTGAAAGACCAGTGGTCACTGCAAGTGACACTGATGAAGATGTAGAAACCATGGATGTTGGTGCTGCTGGTGGAGACCAGCAGGTTCAGTTTTCTGAGGAGGAACCAGAGATGTAGAAATGAGGGAGGCTAAGCAAGTTGATGAATTGATTGATGCCGATGAGAAGATGTCGCTGGAAGATATTCTTATGACAATTCCAGTCGACGTTCCATTGGCTTCTGCTGGCATAGAAATTACTAAGATCACAATGGGCAAAGAGATCCAGATCCCAGGTGTTGATGAGAAGACTCGGTATCTGGCCAGTCTTCCTAAAATCCCTCTTGACAATAAAGGGAAGGCCATTCTTGTGGAGAAAGACCCTATAAAGGGCAACCCAGCCAAGGAACATTATTATTTAATTTGTGCAGACATTGATCTGCTTGTTCATTTGAGAGCTCAGGTCATAGATGCAGTTGACCAATTCTTTCATTCTTTCAGCTTTAAGAAGTTGGCAACCATTAATATAGAAGAGTTGTCCAAGAAAGAAGAACAAGTTTTGTGTTGGGGAGAGACGGAGACCACTCACATAGCTCTCAACAGAAAGAGGTACATTTTGCTAAAGTATCGAGAAGTTTTGGTGCGAAAATTTTTAGAATCGTGGAAGAACAATTTTGTGCCTGGCAAAGGATCTTCGGCGACTGATTTGAAAGTGATAGATATGCTTTCCTATCTTCACTTTTGTTTTGGAAGAATTGCAGGAGCAGGCTTTAGCACACGGTCTTAAATGGACAAGGACGTGTTGCTCGAAAATTGTTGAAGGGAGCCCCCGTGATCGTGGTGCAATCATTGCCAGAACCAACACCAACACTCCGTCAACGTGCTGGCTTAGAACAATGATTCGTGTTGATGGGGTGTGGGTTGTTGAGCCTTTTTGTGATCAAAGGGTGAAGATCTCACGGCCGGTTTTATGTACTGAAGTATCTCGACAGTGCTCTTCTGTGGATTTCTTCCCAGTTGTGAGTGAACCCTTCAGGCTTTTGAGGAAAAGATGGGCTGATGTTTGTCTGGAGGTTGTCGAATTTTGTGCTTCTAGGAGATTACTACCCGTTGGTTCACTCAATTTTTGCAAAGCCTTAGCTATTGTTGAACCAGATTCGAGTTTTGCTTATCGACAGCCAACAGTGTTTGCTCTTAGTTTCTCTCAATTTTTTACAGTTTATATTCAGTACAATTTGTTCAGTTGGTTGCCTACAGCAGATATTATAGATTTTCTCTCTTCTATTGCGATGGATAGAACAGTTTTCAGAAGTGTACAGATTGCACAGAATACAGTTTCAGTTGCTCCTATTATACAGTTGATAGATGAGCATTCTTCTTCTGACTCTACTTCAGACGATATTTCCATGGATTTTGCTGATCAGGACACTACTGCTGCTACTTCACATTCTCCTCCAACTATCTCTGCAGATGTCCAAAATGTTCTGGCTCAGTTGCATGCTTCTGTTGACCTTTTACAGTTTGAGCTACTCGAGCATAAGGATGATGTGAAGAAAATCAGAGAAACACTTTCCCTGCACATCAATAACCTCGAGAGGAGGCTTTCCGACAGATTTGATGCCCACGATAGGACTTACAGGGTTCTATTCAATAATGTTCGACATGATATGCGAGATCACAAGAACCTCCTATCGTTGGACCTTAAATCATATCAGCAGAAGGTTAGCATTCAAGTTGGTGCTGCTGCTCTTGATACAGTTGACGTACGAAGGGAAGTGAAAGCGATGAATGCTAAGGTGGATATTTTATCTTCCCGTTTGGATGATGTTAAGAAGGATGTTGAGGCTACAAAGGAAGCTATCTCCCACCAACTTTTGGAGTTTCAAAGTCACGCGCAAGCCAATCATATTGTTCTTACCGACCAGTTGGGCCAACTTGTTGATTATATTAACAGGGACGGTAATGCCAAAAAAGGGGAAGGAGAGAGCAGCCGAGGACCTCAACCACCACCTTCCATTCAAATTAGAGACAGTGGATGCAGGTGGTAGTGGTGATGCTGTGAGAACAACAGAGCTTACACAGGCAGACATTAATGCAGCGAATAGACAAATTCTGGAGAGGATGATGCGTGAGGATAGAGAAAGAGAAAGGGAAAGAAGGAGCAAGAGCAGAAGTGGATCATACAAGAGACGCAGATATTAAGATAGAATTGTTGTTGATTTTTGTACAAATCTTATGTACAATTCTTCTGATTAATGAAATTTTGCTTTCCAGCAGTTCGTTGTGCAATTTATTTTTGCCTATTCATTTATCTCGGCTGCTAGGTTTTGTCATCACCAAAAAGGGGGAAATTGTTAGGATAAAATTTATAGGTTTGGTGATAACAAAGTTAAGTTAAATCTGGATAGTCAGTCATTGTTAATAGTAGTTGTGTATCCAGACGACAGGTTTACTCAGACGATGAGTTTACAGGGTTCCAGTAGTTGGATTTCAGTTTTTGGGCTATCCAGACGCTAGCTACAGTAATCTAGATGAGAGCTACAGTGAATCAGTTTTTGTTATCGAATCAGTCGCAAGCTACAGTGATTCAGTCGCAAGCTACAGTGATTCAGTCGCAAGCTACAGTAAACCAGTTGTTGGTATCGAATCAGTTGCAAGCTACAGTAATATCAGACGTTGGCTACAGTGTTTTTATAACCAGACGCAGGATACAGTGTTCTTGAATCAGACGCAAGTATTCGAATGTTATCGTGTGCAAAACGACAGCGTTTAATTAAGTTGGAATGACAGCGTATTGGAATCAGCCGATGGTTTTTGAAACCAGTCGAGAGCTACAGTAGTTTCTACATTCAGACGAGAGCTACAGTATTATTTAACCAGTCGAGGATGTATAGCAAACGATGTCGTTTAGATAAGTTAAAACGGCGGCGTTTGAACTAAGCAGTCGTTGACTTTATAAAGAAACCAGTCGGTGCATATACTTGAACACTTTCCAGTCGCAACATTATGAATGACGAAGGAAGTTGGAGCTGGTTAAGATAAAGAATTTCAGGCGCAAGCTTAAAGTGATTCAAATACGATTGATTACTCAATATGGAAAAGATCAGTAGAATCGTACAATTGCCTGAAATTTAGGAGACAACGTCGGTACTATTTTTGGTAAATAGTACATATTTGCAGAGGTTGTTGCACGGTTATTGCACAGATATGGAAATCGACAAATTAGCTCTGACAGTGTTCAATTTACCTTGTAGTGGATCAGAGTATACGGTTACAGATTATCAGAATTTCAAAAAGGATTTTATTTCCTTAGCAATTCAAATGACCGTTGCGAAGACTATAAATACCAGCAGTTTTGATTTGAAGAAAACAACTCTCGCTATTGCTATTGCTAAAACTCTGTCAAATTGCTTTCTGAGCTTTCATCACATACTGAAGTTATTCTCACGAAGCTCAAAGACTTGAAGAACACAACCATTCTATTCATTGATATACTTTCAATTCATCCTCTGGTTCATAGTGTTGAATCGTGTTTCTTTGTTTAGAAACCAGAGGATCTTACATTCTCATATACGTGTATTCATTGTTATATCATTATTGAGTCTGTAACAAACGTGCTCTTAAAAATCCTTTTGATATATTTCAAAGTGTTGTAAACCAGCAGCTGCGTCTGCGTGGAAGTTTGTGGAGTTGCTAGGAGTTCACCTTGAGCGAGGCTCGGTGACTGGGTGTCTGCAGAAGGACTGTGTACATCAAATCTTCTAGTGTATCCTTCCTGAAAAAGGAAGAAGGGGAGACGTGGGATATTTATATCCGAACTTCCAGAAACAAACTCTGTCCCTTCATCTCTTTACATTTACGCATTTATTTACTATTCACTGTTCACAAATTGATCGGCTTCATTCCGCACTTTTTAGTTAGTCGAGAGATTTGCACTTAACTGAGATACCTCTTGATCCTATTTTTGGGACCATCAAGCTACAACCTTCTCCAAACTAGATTTGATGTCGGGTTACCACCAACTCAAGATCAAGACTGAATACATCTCTAAAACTGCATTTAGAACAAGATGTGGCCATTACGAATTTACGGTGATGCCATTTGGTCTAACCAATGCACCAGCGGCCTTCATGGACCTCATGAACCGTGTATTCAAATCGTTCCTCGACAAATTTGTGGTCGTATTCATAGAAGATATACTCGTGTATCACCAAGTGAATAAGACCACAAGGAACATCTCTGAATTACCCTTCAAACCCTGAGGGAGAAACAATTGTACGCCAAGTTCAAGAAGTGTGAATTCTGGCTGAAAAGTGTGGCATTCTTAGGCCATATAATTTCCGAAGCAGGAGTATCAGTGGATCCAAAGAAGGTAGAAGCTATCATGGACTGGCCTATACCTAAGACAGTGACAGAAGTTAGAAGTTTCTTGGGACTGGCTGGCTATTATCGTAAGTTCGTAAAGGTTTCTATTCAATAGCCATACCACTCACTTAACTCACTCAGAAGAACTCCAAGTTCAACTAGAACGAATAATGTGAGACAAGTTTCGAAACTTTATCAGAAGAACTCCAAGTTCAACTAGAACGAATAATGCGAGACAAGTTTCGAAACTCTAAAGACAAAGCTTGCATCTGCCCTTATTCTAACGCAACCCGTGGGGGACAAAAGCTTTATTATCTACAGCGATGCATCTAAAGGAGGACTAGGATGTGTACTCATGCAAAATGGCGGGATGATAGCTTATGCCTCAAGACAACTAAAGACGCATGAACACAACTACCCAACCCATGATCTAGAGCTAGCTGCGGTAATTTTTGCTCTAAATATTTGGCGACACTACCTTTACGGGGCAAAATGTGAACTATTCACCATTCATCATAGCCTCAAGTTGTTAGAGTAGATGCCCAACTAGCCAACTTGTGGCGTGTGGGTTTATAGACTCTTGTATGAAACAATCTTTATATATGATATTCGCATTTATTTATATGGCATTCTTTACTTTCATTGTGTTGTATGATGATTAACAATTGCGTTGAGTAAAGACCTAGAATGCACTAAAGTGTATGTTAGATGTGATAGTGGGTATGACGGCTATCATGAAACACATCTAATAGTCACTGTGTATTCTGAACATGTTCCTAGTCAATTGGGCCGTCAAAATGAGGATAAGGCCGCCCGAGCTCGAGACTAGTATCTGCGATGCGAAGTACCATGTTTCATTGGTAAGGAACATTGTGATGTTCTAAGCATGCAGATAGATAGCGACCTGGTGATCTATCGAACTGCCCTCGTTCGGACTTTCCAAGTGGTTACCATTTGTCGAGTGGATAAGTCCGAGGTCTTGGTTGTACTGATTAGTCCTCACGACTCGAAACTTCATTGAGACTCTACATGATAGGCGTCTCACTTTGACTCGTTTGCCGATTCACTTGGGTTCATCAGGCGGCGGGATTGGGTGAGACCCCGATGCATGTAGGAGTCGATGCATCGTTGTCGAGGATTCACCGCTCGCAGACATGCGTGGATATCCTATGCTATCTGAGGGGATAATAGTGTATAAATCTCTGGCCAGAGTACTAGAAGTGTTTTAGGTAAATGGGTTTACCTAGTTACACTCGTGATGTCACTATTCGATCTCCAAGATGTATGCATAGCTATCGGATCTTTAGCGACTCTCGATTTACCAATGGTCGTTGATCTGATCGGGATATATGGATTGAAAGGAACGTACTGTACGCTAACCACGACCAACTGGTTCTTGCAGGCACTATCAGTGATACCTAGGGGATCATGGGGCGATGTTGCTAGACGCTTTTACCATGATCCGTTGGGCAAGTCCGGAATTGTGATTCCGGAGCCACAATGGTTGTGGGCCCACGGCTAGCTGTATCCCTGAACCATTGAGGGTCACACAAGTACTGGATTCGAGATTCCCGCACGGATACTGAGCTCAATTTGTTGAGCATAGGAGGAGGATTTTGGAAGTGCGACTTCCTAAAAGTCAACAGGGGTCAAATCGTGATTTCCCGCTGTTGAGGGGCAAAACGGTCATTTTGCACTGGGGTTCTGAAAAATGGTTTTTCAGATCATAGTATTCAGTTTTGGAAACTGAGTCGATCGGTCCGATCTGATCGACGATCGGAGTTACGATGAAATCACGATGATAGGGATGAACCGAATGTTCATCCGTTGGACCCGGCCCATTGGGCCGGTCCAAATATATTGCTTGTCTACTTAATGTAGACTTAGGAGACATTAATAACAACAACTCTTAACCCTAACCCTAGCATCTAAAAGCCGCCGCCTCCCTTCCTCTCCTCACGCCGCCGCCGCCGCCGCCGCCTCCTTCGTCGGACTTGCTCCGGCCAACTTTTCGAGGAGAATCCGTTGGCGATAAAATCCTTCAGTCTTCTAGTGCAGGCTGATCGGAGGGAGATCGTTTCTGGTCGTGGACCTGATTGACGTAATCTACCGCCGCCTACCGTGAAGTGCCGGTTTCCTCACGAAACTGGTCGGAGCCAGGCACGAGTTGCTAGCAAGGTACTCATCAAAACACCCTATGAATGGTTCATAGATTGCATGTTTTAGAATTGTATTGATCGTCTCCCGGCCCAAATTTTGTTCTTTCGCTGCCTCGCCGGGAGGCGTGATCCGATTGTATCTAACATCTCGAGATTTTCAGATCGGATCAATAAATTTTTTAAAGAAAAGGCCACGGAGCCGCCGCGCATGGTGGCACCCCTCCCCGCGCGCTTGTGTGCAACCGGACGCGCGCTGGACGCACAATGGCCGGCCGAAGCTGCTGCTGTTTCGCACAAATCGTTGCGCGATTTTGCGCTGCTGGTCGTGCAGGAGATGCGCGATGGTCGTGCATCACGGCCGCGCTGGTCGCGCGATGTTGCGCCGCTCGTAGCGCCGCTCCCTCGTTGCTGCGCGCAATGGCCGGACGTTGGGTCGCCGCTGGTTGCGTGCATGGTGGCCTGCTTGTTTCCACGAACTTGTGCACTAGTTGTGCATGGTCCTCGCCGCTGGGCGCGCATCGTTGCGTGCGGCCGTGCGTCGTGCTTGGCGCGACGTTGTGCGGCTGCCGCCGCGCGATTTTGTGGTGGCGGCCGCCGCCCGGCGATGCTCCGACGATGTCGTGACGGCTGATTTCTTCTAGGGTTTAGTTCGGGCCTGTCTCGGGCAGCCCGTGAAGTTTTCGGGCCGATATACGATATCGGGCCCATTTTGGTCGATTTTGAAATTTTGAGATTTTTGGGCCCAAAATTATTTTTGGCCCAATACGATGCAATTAAAATAGCAAAATGCGATTTGGGGTTTCCTCCGGAGGGCACTTCTCTATCGTATAGAGGAGCTTCTCCAAAGCCAATACAAGATTGAGGTTGCGGAGTCAGTCTTGGTAGTTCAGACCGGTGAACCTGTTGCTATCCAGTATAGCAGCGAGCGGGTTTTTCATCGAAACCATTTTATAAGCAGTAATACTGAAAAGAAAACAGACATGCATCACTAACTAGATATAGAATAAACGCTAAGACATAAAACATGGTCATTAAGTTTTATGAATTACCCTACCACTATTTTAACGATTTCACCACCCTCTAATGAAATCGAGAAAACAGGTTTCTTTAGTGGGTACGTGGAGCCCAATCAAGCGATCATGGACCCGAATAATATCAGCCATCCATAACCCTCAAAAGGTAGTTTCCGATTGCAACCGGTGCAACCTCCACGTATTCACCTCACGTCCAGTAAGGGCCCAATAATATGACGCCGTTTACTATCACGTGTCAAGATGACCCATCAATGTTGAGTCGTGAAGGACGGTCCCCTTAACGTCCCCAATAATATGAGCCAACGTTAAAGGTAGTTCCCACCGACTCACAATAATTGTCAATGGCGTGGACAGCTTTCCGGCATACATGACCCCCTCAATAATATGAGACGGGCCATGTATACGGGTGGCATCGACGTACACCCATTGTTGATGGAAGGTAGGGAATTTTAAACAGTTTTAAATACACTTTAGTTTATCGAATAAACATTTTATCTTGATATAAGTTTTAAATCATATTTAAAACGAGAGATTTTATTTTTGAAAAACTTTGGTCTCATGCATTTATTTTAAATCAAATTTAAAACATGCAACATGCGGATTCAACTAATCTATATATCAACATATATAAATAAATATTGGGATGATCGATCGCGAGAGCTATGCGGTCCGTGGTTGCCAGTCACGGACCTAGGTCCAATCCTAGGGGTAATGCAATATGCAATGCAATCCTATTACAATGCTTTCCGGTTTTACAGATCTTCGGTCTTCAATATCTTGATCGTCATCGTCCACCGTCTTCGGATGTCCTCCCACTAAATCTAGTAATTTACATTTAAATACCATGACATACAAGGGATACATTTATCAAGGGGTGGGAACGGGCCACAAACAGGTCCACTTTAAATGATAATCAAAATATTAATACAACCGAATCATAAAAACCTATTGCATACACCTAACACATTGGGCACGGCTCTCGATCATCCCAATCATGCAGATAATCCAATTAACATGCATAAATTAAATAATCTAATTATTTATCGCAAAATCATATTTTAATCATAAAATCGCATTTTATAATAAAATCGCATTTTGTCGATAAAATCAAATTTTAATCAACAAAATCATATTTCATTATAAAATCATATTTCATAATTAAAATCACATTTTACTAATTTTAATTGTATCAAATTGGGCTTAAAACAATTCTAGGCCCAAAAATCTTAAAATTTCAAAATCGACCAAAACGGGCCCGATATCGCATACCGGCCCGAAAACTTCACGGGCTGCCCAGGACAGGCCCGAACCAAACCCTAGAAGAAATCAGCCGTCTCGACATCGACGGAGCTTCGCCGGAGCGGCGGCCGGCCGGCGAACGCCACCAACGAAATCACGCGCGCCGCAAGGGCGCACGCAGCCGCGACAAGCGCTGCACCATCGTGCGCCATCGTGCATCGACGTCCGGCCAGTGGTTGCGCCAGACAGTGGCGCAACCGTGCGTAAAGTAGCGCACAATAATCGGCCAGCCATCGCTGCCGTGGCGCAACATATGCGCGGCCCCTCGCGTGACGCCGCGCCCACATCCAGCCGCCATCGTCGCAAGCGCGCGGCCAGCAGTGCGTGACGCCGCCCATCAACCATCGGCCAGCTTCGCAACCCTGCGCGAACAACGAGCAACTCTCGGCCGCTTCTTGTGCGACATGCGCGCGGCCAGCTCGCGTCCAGCGTGCAAAAGTGCGCGCGGCGGGGAGAGGGGGCCGCCGCACACGGCGGCGGCCGACGGCCGATCTTCAAGATTTTAATTCGATTCTGAAAAATTAAAATATTAGATACAATAAGGCAATTTCGTATTGATCAGATCCGAAAACCTTGGCTCTGATACCACTGTTGGGATCCGGATCACGCCTCCCGGTGAGGCAGCGGAAGAACAAATAAAACTGCCGGGAGACGATCAATACGATAAAATCAAATCTTAATCTTTGACATTCATAGGGTGTTTAGGTGACTACCTTGCTGGCAACTCGTGCCTGGCTCCGACCGGTTTCGTAAAGAAAACGGCACTTCACGGTAGGCGGCGGTAGATATCGTCAATCAGGTCCACGACCGGAGACGGGATTCCTTCGTCAGCCTGCACTAGAAGGCCTGACGTGATCTGCACGGACGGATTCTCCTCGTCAAGATTGGCCGGAAACAATTTTCCGGCGGCACGTGGCGGCGGCGGCGGCGGCGTGTGAGGTTGAGGAGAGGGGGGCGGCTATCAAGCTCTTAGGGTTAGGGTTAATGAGAGTATGTGATTAATTAAGTCTAGGTCTAATTAAATAGACTAAGTGAAGGACTTGGACCGGCCCAACGGGCCCGGGTACAACGGATGAACATTCGGTTCATCCCCATCACCGCGACTTCATCGTAACTCCGATCGCCGATCAGATCGGACCGATCGACTCAGTTTCCAAAACTGAATACTATGATCTGAAAAACCATTTTTCAGAACCCCAGTGCAAAATGACCGTTTTGCCCCTCAACATCGGCGAATCACGATTTGACCTCTGTTGACCTTTTAGGAAGTCGCACTCCCAAAATCCTCTTCGTATGCTCAACACATTGAGCCGAGTATCCATGCGGGAATCTCGAATCCAGTACTTGTGTGACCCTCAATGGTTCAGGGATACAGCTAGCCGTGGGCCCACAACCATTGTGGCTCCGGAATCACAATCTCGGACTTGCCCAACGAATCATGGTAAGAGCGTTTAGCAACATCGCCCCATGATCCCCTAGGTATCACTGATAGTGCCTGCAAGAACCAGTTGGTCGTGGTTAGCGTACAGTACGGTCTTTTCAGTCCATATATCCCGATCAGATCAACGACCATTGGTAAATCGAGAGTCGCTATAGATCCGATAGCTATGCATACATCTTGGAGATCGAATAGTGACATCGCGAGTGTAACTAGGTAAACACATTTACCTAAAACACTTCTAGTACTCTGGCCAGATATTTAATTGGATTATCTAATTTATGCATGTTAATTAGATTATCTGCATGATTGGGATGATCGAACGTGCCCAATTTGTTAGGTGTATGCGATTGGTTTTTTGTGATACGATTGTATTAATATTTTGATTATCATTTAAAGTGGGCCTGTTTGTGACCCGTTCCCACCCCTTGATAAATGTATCCCTTATATGTCATGGTAAATTTAAATGTAAACTTACTAGATTTAGTGGGAGGACATCCGAAGATGGTGGACAATGACGATCAAGGATATTGAAGACCGAAGATCTGTAAAACCGGAAGCATCTTATATTCTTGGAATACAGATCTATCGGGATAGATCTAAACGGATGCTTGGACTCACCCAAGCTACCTACATCGATACCGTACTTAAGAGGTTCTCTATGGAAGAGTCCAACGAGAGGACGACCTACCTAC
>KV012836.1:0-10972 GCA_001598015.1 Dorcoceras hygrometricum
CTATTTGGTTTACGTAGAAGGTATGGAAACCAGGAGGGGGACGGTGAGCTCGGGCATGGACGTTGGGAATCACTACCTCATACAATTCATTTAATCCTGCCTTATCCCTAACAGAAACAAGATCTGACTCCCTAAGGGTAGAGGCTTTAATCTCATACCAGGTACAACCCTGCGCGGCTAACCTCGCCTCATCCTGATCTATCCTAAGAATCATAGCCCTATGACTATCTACTAAGCTCGGGGGGACATCTTCTCTATTGCTAACCTCGGGAGGCGAAGAGTGATCTATAGACTCCGCTAACATCCTAACTAAATTGCTGTCAGGGGAAGACATTTATGCGAAAGAGCGAGAAATGATGAAAACTTACGGAAGGTCGAGAGGCAGTAGACTAGCTCGGGAGCAAGAAAAAATTTCGGCAGAGTTTCAGTACTAGTGAAGAGCAAATGTACAAATGAACGAAAGAAGTTGCCTATTTATAGGAAAAACGGAGGATTTTTTACCGTTAGATTTCTGCGACCTCGGGAACTCCAAGCGACTTCTCGAGATGCGGGCTCAAGATTAACCGTGTGATTAAAATAAATCAAGGGTGAGGATTGATTTCACCCGGATCGTGGTTTTACTCAAAGAAACACAAACAGTTACTTATGAATCTCGAGCCACCTCGCTACCGTTCAAACAAAGAGTTTAGCAACTAGAATATGAAGCCACGAGGGTTATATATTCATTATAGCCACCCGACCTGAACTGGTCATTGGCTAACAACGCTACCTCGGGCTCACGTAGCCTATTCATTCTAACCACCCGACCTGAACTGGTCATTGGCTAACAACGCTACCTCTGGCTCGCGTGACCTATTCATTCTCGCAACCCGACCTACACTGCGATGGATAATAGTTCGACCCTACACTAGCAACTTGATAGACCACTTGGCCCTCTTGTCCGACCAAGGTACTGACAAACATTAAGAAAAACTATCCCTACTTACAAGCGGTAGGTGAGGAAACATATCGGGCCCACGCGGGTTCATAATTACTTGGATAGGTACGTTTAACAATATTCACTTATCTATAAATGCCTAAGTATTTTCTCATCTTGAAATATTCAAGAGACTTATTCATTACACTCTATATATCACTTCAATTACTCGAGCTGACTTAAGCATCGGAGAGCCTTTGTCGGGACAACTCCGACGTCCTTTGACCTATTTCTTTGTTGACATGATACTGCAGGTGGAGCACTCTCCGACTTATCTAACCAAGAAGTGTGTGACCCGAGCTGATAAGATAGCACCAGTGAGATTCCCGACCTGAAAGTCCTGCGTGACAATTGTTTATTAGCTAAGCAAAATTCGGTTACATCATAATATTATAGTATTGAAAAGTGGAATACTCCGTATAAGTCAACTGCATTATGCAGAGCAACGAAGATGGTGGTGGAAAATTGAACTTGTGACCAATTGGTTGTAATATATATTACATCAATTTGGATACCGAAATTTATATCTTATTTATATATTTTATATATTGATTGAATACAGAGAATAGGGTCCTTTCCTTGGGAACATTTAAGTGAATACTCTGGATCACACTTTTTTTATTTTTAAAAGCTAACCATCCAATTATATCTAAAATGCTCGGTATTTTGTACGATGTCATTTTCTAGCTATTGTCTTCTCCAACTTGTCTACTTCACCTCTTCTTTCCTCGTGTAAATTCAACCCAAAATTCCAATTTCCAGACTTCTTCTTCCTCTTTCTTTTTCTCACGCATAGCAGATAGCTACACAGATATCCAAACACACAGACGAACACACACGGAGAGGTATCTAAATGTACAGATAGACTCGTAGATAAGCTCTATTCTGGTGTTCTATCTACTTTTTTTGTGCAAAAATGCCAGCTTGGTGGGATAAATTATCCGGGAGGAGCAAGGATTCAGAGACCAGGCCCGAAGTTTCTTCCTCAGAGGGTTCATCACTCAAAAGCTTGAAGAAGAAGGGGAAAGAAAATGGAAGCAACAGAGACAGTAAAGCCCGGAGCTTTGACGAGGTTCTTGTGTTGAAACAATCAAGAAATTCCCCGAGATGTAGCAGGGAATTTTCCCCTGTCGGAGGAGGGTCTTCCGGGTTTTCGGGTTTCGATTCGGCTTCATCTTTGGAGAGGGGGCACCCTTTGCCTAGGCCTTTGGAATCGCCCACGGAGCATCCGGGTCATGGCCATGGTGTCGGGTTGGGTCACGGGTCAGCTTCTGGTTCCAGTGTTAGCTCATCTGGGTCGTCTGATGATCCGGCTCCTGTTGCTGATATGGCTGGTTTAAGGTTTGTTGAATTTTCATATGGAGATTTCTGTTTCTTGTTTATTCATGGATGAAATCTTTCTCTTGGATATGTTTTGTGGTTGGATCTAAACCGGTTCTTGGTTTTTGGCATCAAGATTGGAAATTCTGGTTCCTTTTGCTCATGGATCAATCTTTTCTTGATTGTCATAGGTTTTGCTATTTCCTTTTAATCCTATCAGGCTTGGGGTTGTTTTTGTTGTATGTCTCTGATATTGTGGCCATCCATTGCTATACTTGAACCGTTGACTTCTTATGGTAACTCTGAGACTCAATATCCCAAAACTATCTTCTCTAAGTTTGATAAAATTTAGTAAGGCCAATGAAATTACTATTGTTCGTTGAAAGTTTCGGTAATGGCTTATTGAAATCCTGGTTTATATGGCAGAGGAAATGGGGAGAACAAAGAGTTAAGTCCATTATTACGGAGCCCAGGTCAAGGATCCCGGTGTGCGACGGCTGTCACCTCGCCTCTTCATGCTCGGATCAACGGAATTAACTTGGACATGTCAAATGGTAAACTAGAAGATGTAAAAGGCGAGCGTTACAAGTTGCCCCTTCCACCTTGCACTCCAGCTAGCCCTTCTGCGTTACCTACTCCCCCAAGAAGTCCTGGGATACCAGAAAGCTCGGGTAGTAGTTCGTCAAAATGGAGGAAAGGGAGGCTTCTTGGAAGAGGCACTTTTGGTCATGTGTACCTCGGGTTTAATAGGTAAATAAGATATTCTGTAAAAAAAATGGTCATTTATTACTATATTCTATGGCATTCATCATATACACCTTTTGGCCTATTTAAATTATCTTGTGTTGTCTACTTTTGCAGTGAGAATGGGCAAATGTGCGCGATCAAAGAAGTTAGGGTCGTTTCTGATGACCGATCATCGAAAGAGAGCCTCAGGCAACTGAATCAGGTACTCTCGAGTACTCTTTTACTTCCTTTCGTATAATTCAACGGCTTTTAGCTGACTGCTTTCTTTATGACATCTTTGGTATTAACAACAGGAGATAACCTTGCTTAGTCAGCTTTCACACCCAAACGTTGTTCAGTACTATGGAAGTGATCTGGTGCAAGTCAAATATGATTTTATTTTTCAATCTAATTTTTTCATTCAGGCAAGTAAACCTCATAACTGTGTTCCTTTTTTTCTTCCAGAATGAAGAAAGGTTATCCGTTTATTTGGAGTATGTTTCGGGAGGTTCGATCCATAAATTATTGCAAGAATACGGAGCTTTTGGGGAACCTGTCATTCAAAACTACACCAGACAGATTCTCTCTGGCCTCTCTTACTTACATGGAACAAACACAGTTCACAGGTGACAGCCTGATGTTTTCCCGTGATCCTATATATATTCAGTATATTGATTTGCTTGAAATATTTTGTGTGAATGTTTGTATGTTCCTGTTTTTTGGCCAATTCGGTCTCTTCTCCGCAGGGATATAAAAGGTGCAAACATTTTAGTGGACCCCAATGGTGAAATAAAACTTGCTGATTTCGGCATGGCAAAACATGTATGTATCTTCCTCTTTTTTATTATTTACTCGTCTTTCATATATAATTAGATACATTTTAATTAAAGGGTTTTCCCAAGTCAAATAGTTAGCTAGCATAGTATGCTGCATGAAAAGAATCTGATTTTCGTGATATTTTTGGCTGGAAACTGAACTTTGTTGCAATAAGCACAAGTGTTTTTACTACCGTGACCGGAGTAATTTTTTGCTTTATTTTTATTATTTACAGACTGAGACTGAAGGATAATCTGAATAAGATCGTGGTATTTACTCTCCTGTTAACTCTAATGCAATGTCTCTGGCCCTAATTCTGCAGATAGCAGCCTGTTCTTCGATGTTATCCTTCAAAGGCAGCCCTTACTGGATGGCCCCTGAGGTCTCACTCTCTCTCTCTCTCTCCCCACGCGTTTTTGTGTGTGAATAGATAGATATATGATGATATATATTCTGTTTGCTATTATTTCTAAGCAAGCATATGCCATTGCCCCTCAGGTTGTAATGAATACAAATGGTTACAGCCTTCCAGTGGATATTTGGAGTTTAGGATGCACGGTTCTGGAAATGGCAACGTCAAAACCACCTTGGAGCCAATATGAAGGGGTTCGCCTTTTAAAGTTGCTCTGTCGCTTCCAAAGTTGTTGACTTGTTGCAATGAAATTACAGGATGTTAATAGTTCATATATTATCCAACAGGTTGCCGCTATATTCAAGATTGGAAATAGTAGAGATGCTCCAGAGATCCCCGAACACTTATCGGCGGATCTGAAAAGTTTTATAAGGCTATGTTTGCAGCGTGATCCATCTGCTAGGCCTACTGCATCTCAACTACTTTGTCACGCTTTTGTTAAAAACCAAACTACACAAAGAGCAACCAATGCCAATATAACCCCAGAAGCATTTCCTCGTGCTTTTGATGGGAGCGGCACTCCGGTATATTTCCATTTTGTCGACTTCATTGCATGTTGTAAAGGTTAGTTAGAAACCAGTATACAGTTCGTGTCTTTTTATTAACCTGTATTTTCTTATAGACGGCCCAAGAGCTGCAGTCCAGCAGGAAGAACAATTCTTTGGACAAAGATGACACATTGAGATTCACTATGCCGAGAACCTTGATTAGTCCGAGGTACTCGACCTGAATGTCAAACTATTTGCTATTCATATCATTCATACGTCGTTCAAGGGCAAATCCAGGAATTCAAGAGACAAGTCGGACATGTTGCTGGATTTTTTTATTACTGTGTTACTACAGTGGTGAAGTAATTTCTACTTTCTTATTTTGACAGGGATAATGCACGAACCATAACATCGTTGCCCGTTTCTCCCACCTCGAGCCCCTTACGACGTGATGCACCTGCGTATAGGAACTCTTTCCTTTCGCCACCACAACCTTCTTATTCGGTTGCTCAAAACAGTAACTGTAGCGTACACTCGGTCTTTCCATTCAGACAACCCAACCCAAGAAGCACACTTGATCCATTTCTAGAGATTCCTCAGTTTAGAGCTATAACCTCAGCTAGATCGCCGACAAGAACCATGCCGTAGAATTTTAAAATGATACGAAGAATCTTTTCACCTCTAAGTCGTCTGAAGCCCACGAGAGTTGCCTGTGGGCTTGAAAGATCTGGGTGGACAGGTTATGGTCCAGCCTTATCTTCTTGCACGGGATTTCTTGATTCTCCTCTGTAAATAGAATATAGATTTACTGTTTTCTGCTGTTGGAATGTAGATGATTTGCTAATTAATCAGAACAATTATTGCTGAAATGATCTTTTCTCAACATTGGACTGCATGGAGTGTTTTTTGGTTGTGTTTGATCACATCAAAAAATATATATATATATATATATTATAATTTTCCAAAGTTAAATTTAATCAGAAGGAAGTTAGTTGAGCCTATGACAATATCACGGCTACACGAGCACGGGATCTATTAGAATTGTCCTAGGGACCAATCACAAGAGGGCGCAACAAGAAGTTCAAAAAAGCCCTTCATTGACTCGTTTTGAGCAACCAAGATATGTTTAAGGAAGAGGGGAGTTCCGTACATGAAAGGTTATTTGGTGGGTTAAAAGATTATATTATTTATTCAAGTTCAAGATTAGCAAATGGGGGATGACTAATAAGCACATGCATGCGCATGCATATGATATTTGGTTTTTTTTGTTTTTATTACTTTCCTTAAAGCAATTTTTTTGAATGGTATTAGATAAGATGTGAATTTTTCGAATGATATTAGATAAGATTAGGAGATTGACTTTTTTCATGACTAGGAGATTTGTTATTCTAATAAAAAGGGATCGTACAGAATGAATCATTAGGACTTTTGGAAACAAGCTTATTATATATTGTAGGACATGTATTTCGAGATTATTGAAGTTGATGAATAAAAATCTTTTGTTTTCTCGAAAATTTGGTGTGTATCTTAAAAAAATCAAACTATCAAAGTATATCTTTGTGGTATTTGTCGTTTGATCTCTGCACGGGTTGTCAAAGACGGGTTCCTTTGAAGGTTTGTTCTAGATTGATCGTTTTCGTTTCGTTGTGATTTTTGTTTCCATTGATTATTCATACGGAAAATGATTTCACACATCGTAAACAATTTGTTCTAAAGATCGGGCGTAACTCGTGGCGATTGAATTGAGGGTGCGTGGGAATCAATATCACGTGTTTGTCTCTTCTAACCAACGAGAATCATATCAGTCTATAACTATTAAGTTAAATCCATGATTCAGTGAAATCAATTCAAACATTGTGTTGTGTTTGGATTGATGAATATGGATTTGAAATGTCTGTGGAGGATTATTTGTGAAAATGTGAAGAAAAAATTGTATTTTCTCACACAAGGTTATTTATGTAAAATGAATCCAATGAATTGGATATATGAATATGAAATCAAGTCCTCTCTGTTCAATCCATACACAACTTCAAGTATTTAGACTTGATCATGGTATTTGTAATGCATAGTTTTTCATTCATAAGTATCATTTTTTAAAGTTTTACCATGAATTAACTTAATTAGTACATATTATGAAATTATTAAGTATATTCATTCCATGCATATTATATATTGAACCATGCATAATCAGTTATACTCATATAACCTATATGATGCAGGATCACATACTACGAACAGCTAAGATGTCTTCTACTTCATTAGGCAAGATGCATGAAGCCCATAAGCCATTTAATGACAGAACTGGACTGTTAGAGTTAATTTCAGAAGTTTTGGTGAAGACAAATAAAAAATATTAATCAGCTCAGAAATGGATAAACCAGTTAGAGACAGAATATACTGCGTGGCTTATAGAAACCAGATCAGAACAGAGCTAAGCTGGTTAAGGACAAACCAGCTCAGGGTATTTAGTTATGCCGGTTGATGACAAACCAGCTAAGGTAATTCATTCAAGCTGGTTAAGGTCAAACCAGCCCAGAGATGTTATTCAAGCTCGGAAGAATAGAAACAGATTGAAATTACATCACTCAGAAGATCAGATAAAATAGTGGGTTTTGGAATAATTGAGAGAACAGCTCGGAGTGTAAAGTGGTATAACAGACCAGCTGGAAGACCAGTTTGAATAAACCAACTCGAAGCAAGATTGTTCTACATACGTTATCTGGTTACATAGGAAAGTGTACAAAGATTGTTATCTGATTCCGTACAAAACAAAGACAAGATAAGATCAGTTCAGAGCATATTGGATCTGACCAACATAAGAACTAGACTAGAAAAGCAGTTCAACGTACAGAAACCAGATCGGGAAACCAGCTAAGTAAGGATAACTTAGCTAAATGAATTTCATAATTTTTCGAGGTTTTGTACAGATTGATGTGATGTGTTTGACCTCTCTGCATTGATTTGTAGTCGTTGGAACCACTTTGAGCTAATTTCAGATATGCAGAGATTTGGTTGAACTGAAGGCGGCGCAGAGTGTCACGCCCCGACACCGAGGCTCATGACATCGGCAATGTTAAACAATTATAATAATCGTAAAAACATTTAGCCTCATAGTATAGCTCAAAACCAGTCAATTACATAATCAAATAATTCGCCTTGACATCGGCAATGTTAAACAATTATAATAATCGTAAAAACATTTAGCCTCATAGTATAGCTCAAAACCAGTCAATTACATAATCAAATAATTCGCCTTATACAACTGAACATCAAAGTTTGAATAACATAAAGATGCGGAAGCGAAATAAATTACATTAACAGTCTAAATCTGAGTCTTCACCAGCCCCAGAACATCTCCCGTTCTTCTTCTTCAACCTGCTCTTCGTTCTTATCTGGGTGAAAAAGTAAGGGGTGAGTGTTTGGGGAAACACTCAACAAGTGGGGGATACCATTCGAGCATAACAAAATATACATATACTGAATAACAGATTTCAGAACAGAGCATATACAGAACAGAGCATAGCATAACAGGTAGCACTGATAGTCGCTTCGTTTCTATGGTTTACTGATCAGTCCCTAATTTTTACTCCTCTAAGGGGTCGAGGCCATAGTTACACCTTGTAACTCAGAGTGCGGAATATTCCGTAGACCCATATTACGACAGAAATATCAGTGCTAAAACAGAGCATGTAACAGAGCATGAACTTGACACGAAAAGACATCTGATACGAAACGAGTGCTCGAACAGTAATTAAAACAGAGCGTAGTATAAATATCATATAGTATTTCAAACGAATATATGTATAGCAAAAGCCCACTTACCGAAATCTGAAGTTTGAATCTCGTAATTGAAGTCTGGTATCCGAAATGTGATACAGCTAGTGCAGGATTCCAACGTAGGAGCTTACTGATTTTCTTATTGAAATTTTTGAAATGAGTGTGGGTCCTTTGATGCTACAACGAGGTATTTATAGGTGAAGGAATGGGGTAGTCAAGAGGCAGCCGTTTCAGAATTAAATCCCTGGTTTGATGGCCATTAATTTGACTGTTACAAAAGTAACGGTTTATGCATTGATTTGGGTAGTTTAATTGGCCATTAATCTCTCTAAATTGGCAATTACGGTTGCAACCAATCTGATCTGTACGCGTGAAAAGCTTGCTGAAATTCGTGAGACAAATCTGAGCTTTTTCACTAAATCTGAATTTGCGTACCAAATCTGAATTGACTTGGTCAAATCTGAGTTGACTGTCCAAAGCTGAGTTGACCAGTCAAAGCTAAGTTGACTGTCTCGGATCTGAGTTGACTGCTGACTGTCCAGATCTGAGTTGACTGCTTACTGTCCAGATCTGAGTTGACCGACATGAATCTGAGTTGACCGACACGAATCTGAGTTGAGCGACACGAATCTGAGTTGACCGAACTGACCGAACCGAATTTGAGTTGACCGACTTTTTTTTTTGGGTTTTCACATCCCTCCCTCCTTAAAAGAAGTTTCGTCCTCGAAACTTTGGTTATATTGATCATCGAAAAGGTAGGGATATTGATTTCGCATCTTTTCCTCCATTTCCCACGTGACTTCTCTCTCGGTGTGGTTGGACCATTGGACTCTGACGTACGGGATTGTTCTTCGTCTAAGCACCTGGTCCTTTGTGTCCACGATTTGAATTGAGACTTCTTCATAGTTTAGTCATTGGGTCAGATTTCCTTCCACCAGGAGTGGCCCTTCATCGAGAACATGACTAGTAATCCGAGATATATCTCCTTAGTTGCGAGACGTGGAAGACATTGTAGATTCTTGACATAATGGGTGGTAAGGATGTTCCTACTCTTTCCAAGATTTCGAATGGTCCGACATACCGGGGATTCAGTTTTCCGGCCTTATCAAATCGGACTACCCCTTTCATTGGAGAAACCTTGAGATACACTTTTTCGCCTACCTTGAAGGCCAAGGGCCTTCTCTTTAAGTCTGCCCAGCTTTTCTGTCAATCCTGGGCTGTCTTCAGTCTCTACTTGATGATGGCTACCTTTTTCATTGTCTCCTGGACGAGTTCAGGTCCTGTGATGGCCTTTTCTCCAACCTCATCCCAATACAGCGGCGATCGACATTTCCGTCCATATAGGGCCTCATATGGTGCCATTCCTATGCTGCTGTGGTAGCTGTTGTTGTATGCGAACTCTATTAGAGGTAGATGTTCGTTCCAGTTACTACCGAAGTCTAAAGTGCATGTCCGCAACATGTCTTCTAGGGTATGGATGGTTCTCTTAGTTTGGCCATCTGTCTGTGGATGGTACGCTGTTGAGTTAAGCGTGCAATGTGAGGATTGAGAATTTAGATTGGTGATTAATTGATTTGATTTGGGATTAATCACGTATGGTTTGAGGTTCCTGCCGATTTTTGAGTGTTACGATAATTTTTGGAAAATTCAGTCGTTGCAAGTTTTTGGAGCAAAATGTTAGCAGCAAGTTACTGTAGCTTCTGCTGGTGGATTTTTGAATCAGCAGAGGTGACGTCAGCGTGACGCAAGGAGAGCTGCTGGTTTTAGTTTCGAAGTTTGAAGTTGCTGCTGACAGACGTTGAGCTTAGCGTGAGATTGAATGAGGAAGCGATGTTAGTCAACATATTTGGAGCGTTGACTACTAGATTCAGCAGAGGCGCTTGTGAGCAGTGATCAGCTGATGTTCGTGGAATCAGTCGCGAGAGCTATCGATAGATATGATGACGTAGGCGTGACGTATTCATTGCTGCTGGTAGTAGTTTGCGTTGCGATGGTTGCTGCTGATCAGCAGGCGCGCAAATACAAGAGCGTTGAGAAGCGGCGTCGTTTGAATTAGTGAAACGTTGCATTTTGAGCTTTTCGTTTGAGAGATCAGCTGTTGGTAGCAATGTTTACGTAACCAAAGTGACGTCGTTTGGATTAGAAGATGCGTCGTCGTTTTGGGTGATTTCTCGCGACCAGCAGATAGAATGTTTTGCTTGCGAGAGCTGTTGTCAGCTGGAGTATTGCTACGGCGTCGTTTTGATAAGTTGGAACGGTGTCGTTTTGAAGTGCTTTCTCGCGAATGCTTTTTGTTTGCTTCTGCTGATTTTATTGAAGAGAAAGAGTTGGTACCTGCTGATCGTTACCTGCTGGTTTTTTCGGCTGCTTGGATAATCAGCAGATGTTGGATTTGAGAGATTATAAGTAGAAGTGTCGTTCGACACTTAGGATTATTTTGAACCAGCCATTCCTTAT
>KV012837.1:0-18142 GCA_001598015.1 Dorcoceras hygrometricum
TCGTACTGTACGCTAACCACGACCGACTGGTTCTTGCAGGCACTATCAGTGATACCTAGGGGATCATGGGGCGATGTTGCTAGACGCTTTACCATGATCCGTTGGGCAAGTCCGGAATTATGATCCCGGAGCCACAATGGTTGTGGGCCCACGGCTAGCTGTATCCCTGAACCATTGAGGGTCACACAAGTACTAGATTCGATATTCCCGCACGGATACTCAGCTCAATGTATTGAGCGCGAGAAGAGGATTTTGGGGAGTGCGACTTCCTAAAAGTCAACAGGGGTCAAACCGGGGTCTCCCGCAGTTGAGGGGCAAAACGGTCATTTTGCATATTTAGGGTTAGATGATCTGAAAAATTGTTTTTCACATCATAACATTCAGTTTTGGAAACTGAGTCGATCGGTCCGATCTGATCGGTGATCGGAGTTACGATGAAGTCGCAGCAATGGACATCGTCATTTGGACCCGGGCCCGATGGGCCGGTCCAAGTCCATTGTTAGTCTATTTAATTAGACATTAGGGGCTTCATAAACAACTTAACTCTCATAATCAAAACCCTAACCCTAGCACAAAGTAGCCGCCCCCTCCCTCCTCTCCAAACGCCGCCGCCGCCGCCCGTTGTCGCCGGAAATTTGTTTCCGGCCAACTCGACGAGGAGAATCCGTTCGTGCAGAATTCGTCAGTGCTTCTAGTGCAGCCTGACGAAGGAGTCTCGGTTCTGGTCGTGGACCGGATTGGCGATTATCTACCGCAATCTACCGAGAAGAGCCGGGTTCTTGTAATACCGGTTGGAGCCAGGCACAAGTGCCAGCAAGGTATCCGTTTTGAACGCTCTATGTATGACGATTATTGAATTGTTGTTTTTCGTATTGATCGTCTCCCTGCCTTTTTCTTTGTTCTTCCGCTGCCTCGCCGGGGGGCGGATCGGGATCCCCAACATATGCATACATCTTGGAGATCAAATAGTGACATCATGAGTGTTACTAGGTAAACCCATTTACCTAAAACACATCCAGTACTCTGGCCATAGATTTATACACTATTATTCCCTCAGATAGCATAGGATATCCACGCATGAGAGCGAGCGGTGAATCCTCGACAACGAAGCATCGACTCCTACATGCATCGGGACCTCACCCAATCCCGCCGCCTAATGACCCCAAATGAGTCGGCAAACGGGTCAAAGTGAGGTGCCTATCATGTAGAGTATCAATGACGTTTCGAGTAGTGAGGACTAATCAGTACAACCAAGACCTCGGACTTATCCACTCGACAAATGGTAACCACTTGAAAAGTTCTAACGAGGGTTGTTCGATAGATCACCAGGTCACTATCCATCTGCATGCTCAGAACATCACAATGTTCCCTACCAATGAAACATGGTACTTCACATCGCAGATGCTAGTCTCAAGCTCGGGCGACCTTATCCTCATTTTGACGGCCCAATCGACTAGGAACTAGTTCAGAATTCACAGTGACTGTTAGATGTGTTTCATGATAGCCATCATATCCACTATCACATCTAACATACACTATAGTGCATTCTAGGTCTTCATCCAACACAATTGTTAACATTATATAACATAATGAAAATAAATAATGCCATAAATAAATGCGTATTTCATAAATAAAGATTGTCATATACAAGAGTCTATAAAACCCACACGCCACAAGTTGGCTAGTTGGGCATCTACTCTAACAGTAGGACATTTCATAAATAAAGATTGTCATATACAAGAGTCTATAAAACCCACACGCCACAAGTTGGCTAGTTGGGCATCTACTCTAACAGTAGGAGAGTTTGCTCCGAACTTCCAGAAACAAATCAGCATATTTCTTTACTGCTTTACTGCATTCATTCATACGCATTGCATGTTTGTCTAATACGCGCCAAACTGTTTAAAGAGATTTCGAACTTTATAGTGCAGTTTGAGTTATTTCCGCATGATTATTGTTCATTACTCAATCTGTATCTCGGTACACAAGTATTCAAGAACACTAAGCTACTGCAGCTCAAGATAAGTTAACCAGATCGTTCGGCTGTGTGTCGAGCTGGTTTCAGCATCCAGCTGGAACCAGCATGTTGAGCGCTTGCTTTGTATCAAGCTGGTTTCAACAACCAGCTGGAACCAGTTTGGTTATCGCAACCCGGCTTCAATGCCTTGCTGAATCCTGCGTCTTATCATTCGATCTGGTCACACCCTCTAAGTGCTGATTATTGTCAAAATAACAAGTATATATAGGGTTAAATTCGATCCCAACAAGTGGTATCAGAGCGGGTTGTTCTTGAATAGTACATTTTCTTCGAAAAATATTTTTAACAGTTTTTAAACTTTGTCTGCTCTGATAGTCGTTCGAAAGCCTATCTATGCTACAAAATTTTAAGTTTTTCAAAACTCATTGCATATGGATAGGGGGAGGAATGTTTATTGAATTGCAGAGGGATTTTTCCGAAAGGAAAGAGCTGCAACATCTCTTCTGACGAGCTGATAGATGGCGCGAGATCTGTGCGCCGAGATCTCTGGGGCTGGGTGAGGCTAAGACTTAGTGAAAAATGGAAGAGATTATGTGGATTGAATCCTCTATTGCTCCTCTGGTCCATATATGTGAATTTTTCAGTAGCACAGACTTTGTTTTCAAAATCTCATGCATTCATACTGCTTTCGACAAACTGTCTTCCCGTGCATAAAGTCATTTATTTCAAAAATAAAAATACCCCATGCTCTGTTGAGGGGGAGTTTTATTTTAACTATTGTGGGGAAGACAAGATTTCAAACTCTTTTTGATTCCCACAAAAAGGGGGAGAAATATTTTCAAGCATAAACATACATGCATATGTTTATCCGGATTTTGTGTAAATCAAAAAGGGGGAGATTGTTGGATCTGTTTTTACATATCAAAATATAAGTTTTGATTCACACAAAATCCATTACTTTGTACTAACGATTTAACTTAAGTGCGTAGGTTGAGCTAAAAAATAAAACGCAATTTCGTAGTCCTAAACAAAGGAATTTTTCCAAAAAGCGGCTTAGCTCGCTGCGTAGTAGTGAGTTTTGCTCGTTGGACCGTTTCGTAGGGGGTAGCACTGGTCTCATGTGAGAATATGCAAGTTCATCCCAAACCTTGCATATTTTAATACTCGGTTCCCCAGCCCGATTATGAACCTGCAACAGAAGCGGGCTCGATGAAGAGAAATGTAGCAGCTCAGAAGCAAGCTGGATGAAAGCACTGATAGCAGATTGACTGAGAGCAGATAGCAGTGCAGATTGAGGAGTAGTCCAAGCTAGAACAGTGAGGGGATGCACAAGCTGGTCTAGCATTGTACAACTTAGCTGGCACAGTGAGGGGACGTCCGAGCTGATCCAGCTAAGGACAACCAGATTGCAGAGTGGTCCTGTGAAAGAAGAAACCAGCTAAAAAGGAAACCAGCTGGGAAACAAGCTCAGTACAAACCAGCTCGGAGACCAGTTGGGGGGAAAACCAGCTCAGCAACCAGCTGGTAGAGACCAGCCCAGAGTTCAGCAACCATCTCAGAGCAAAGCAGTTTGAACACAAGTATTGTGGAGATTGTATTGTGAAGTTCAAACTGATTTGTCGTATTATCAAATACGCTGTTCACAGAGCTCAGAAGTCAGCAATGGTTGCTGCAGCGCATTTAATGAAAAGGAGCTTAAAGTCAACAAAGCCTGCAAAAGAATTAAAAGCAAAAGGATACAAGGTACAACTTTTTCAGAAGCCTTTACAACGGTTACATCCTTGTGTCCAACGGATAAAATTGCAAGAGGCTTTATATACATCAAGCAGCAAGTAGTAGACAAGGAAGAACGGGAAGACAAAGAGTTATCAGCTTGAAGAAGCACTTCTCAATGTGTGAGAAAACAAAAGAAAGAGAGAGCTTACACTGTATATTTCTCACACATAGATTCACTCACATATAAGAACAGTGAGCTTAACAGAATAGTTGAGTGAATCATAAACACAAATCATTGTGTTGTCTTTCGCACTGATACGTTAAAGAAGTGTGTGTAGCCTTTCTCACTGAGACGTAAAAGAAGTGTTGTTAGTCACACAGCTTGCGAGCTTAGTGTGCGGTGGTGATGCTAGGAGTTCTTGCGGTTGCGGATCGTAGAAGTGGGTTGTAGCGTAGGCACGCTGCAATCAAAGTCTTATAGTGATATCCTTCCCAATTGTGGAAGAATAGGAGACGTAGGACAGTTTGCTCCGAACTTCCAGAAACAAATCAGCGTATTTCTTTACTGCTTTACTGCATTCATTCATACGCATTGCATGTTTGTCTAATATGCGCCAAACTGTTTAAAGAGCTTTCGAACTTTAGAGTGCAGTTTGAGTTATTTCTGCATGATTATTGTTCATTACTCAATCTTTATCTCGGTGCACAAGTATTCAAGAACACTGAGCTATTGCAGCTTAAGATAAGTTAACCAGATCGTTCGGCTGTGTGTCGAGCTGATTTAAGCATCCAGCTGAAACCAGCATGTTGAACGCTTGCTTTGTATCAAGCTGGTTTCAACAACCAGCTAGAACCAGTTTGGTTATCGCAACCCGGCTTCAATGCTTGCTGAATCCTGCGTCTTATCATTCGATCTGGTTACACCCTCTAAGTGCTTATTATTGTCAAAATAACAAGTATATAGAGGGTTAAATTCGATGCCAACAAGGTCTATAAAGCTGGTAGGGCACCGAGATTGAGTACTCCGACAGTACAGTCTATACTTCTCGACCGCATCCGCAGTGGGCAGTCTGGTCATGAGCAATTGCTGAAGCGGAGACTGAGAGATGAGGATAAGGGCAGCAAGTTATACATTGTGGGCGATGGGATCGTGAAGTACAGAGGCCGGTTTTGGGTTCCATCAGGCGATTGACTGAGAGAGTTGATCATGTCAGAGGCTCTCACAGCACCTTATTGTTGGATCTGTTCTACAGATCAGAATCTAAGTTTTGATTCACACAAAATCTGCTTCTATCATACTAACACTTTTGTGATTTGTGCAGTGCACTTGATTAAGGAAATAGAGAGATATCCAAACTGGAACAGTGAGGGGACGCCCAAACTGGTCGAGTTGAAGATATCTTTGCTGGTTCAGTAAGGGGACGCCCGAGCTGAAACAGCACTGTCTTTACCAGTTCGAAGAAGATTTCAAGCTGGTCAACCAGATTGGTAAAGGAGAAGAGCAGTTCAAACGCAGAATCAATCAGAGTTGAAGTGCAGAGGATGAAGCGTGGAGTTGCTCAAGTTCAGATCAAATGCAGCGCACAAGGGCAGTGATTGAGTTCGGAGCCAGGTACAAGCGCAGTGATCGAGTGCAGATCCGATCACCAGCGGAGTAAGCTATACCTCGTTGAACGACCATTTGAAGGACCAGCTGGAAGGTCAGCCAGGACAAGAGAGATGTTTCAACGAGAATAGAGACTAGCTCGAGGTGCCCACCTTGGACGAGAAAGAATCTGCATGCTGGTGGGGCACTCGAGTAGTCTTCATAAAACCAAAATGGTTCACCTAAGAAAACCAGCTTGGAGAACAGCTCAAATGAAGTATCTGCTCGATATAGAGAGCATATTTGAAACCAACTGGTTAAATACAAACCAGCTGGATAAGCTGATCAAGAGCTGATCCAAGAAGGAGGGACTCTATCTAGAAAAGTCATGAACAGTCATAAAATGGGGAAGATCTTTGCTAGATAGAGGAACTCGAAGCTATGAAGATGATGAAGATCAGCACAGGAGCGGTTGCAAACGAGAGGAGAAGAAGAGATCTTTGAAGAAGCAACCAGCTCAAACAAGACCAGCTCAGTGCAGAACAGAATTGATGAACAAGCTGGAAAGCTGGTTAAAGTCAAACCAGCTCAGATGGCATGGCAGATGCCATTAAATCTACAAGCAAGAAGATTTGAATACAATACTATACGACAAACATTGTTCAGTATTCAAATCGACTTGCTTGTATTGTCTTCTCAGAACAGTGCTCACGTGATAAAGTGAAGAAAAGCCTGCGACGCATTTATTGACAAAGGACGCAAAGTACAACAGTGTCAGAAGACCTTTCAACGTCTACTACTTTGTGTCCAACGGGCAAATTTCTGCGCAAGGCTATAAAACAGAGCACAAGCAACTGATTGAATTAGAGCTGAGAAGAGCGAAGTCGTAACAGTGTTGTGCAAATCAAAACATATAAATCAGAAGAACGCACAACATTGAACCTGGAAGACAATGAAAAACCAGCTCGAACAGGAGCACTTCCCAGTGTGTGCGAGATTTAATTCTTGAGAGTTTACGCTTACACTGTAAAGCTCACACACGATTCACTCACATATACTTTGAGAGAGCTGATTAGACTAGTTGAGTGAATCGAATTAAACGACTTCCATTGTAGTCTTTGGACAGAGACGTTAAACAAGTATAGTTGTCTTTCGCACTGAGACGTTTAAGAAGTGTGTGTTGTCTTTCGCACTGAGACGTTAAAGAAGTGTGTGTAAACTTTCTCACTGAGGCGTAAAAGAAGTGAGTTAGACACACGCAACTTGCGGGCTGGTGTGCAGTGGTGTGGCTAGGAGTTCTTGCGGCTGTGGGTCGTAGTAGTGGGTTGCAGCGGGGCGTTGTAATCAAAGTCTTCTAGTGGATCCTTCCCATTGCGGATGAAGGGAGATATAGGAGATTGAGCTCCGAACTTCCATAAACAAATCAGCGTATTTTCTCTACGGCTTTCAGTATTTGCATGTTCACGCATTGTAATCGACCTTTCGAACTTTAGAGTGCAGTTTGGGTTGTTTCCGCATGATTTATATTCATTACTCAAACTGTATCTTGGTGCACAAGTATTCAAGAACACTGAGCTATTGCAGCTCAAGTTAAGTTAACCAGATCGTTCGGCTGTGTGTCGAGCTGGTTTCAGCATCCAACTGGAATCAGCATGTTGAGCGCTTGCTTTATAACAAGCTGGTTTCAACAACCAGCTGGAACCAGTTTGAATATCGCAACCCGGCTTCAATGCCTTGCTGAATCCTGCGTCTTATAATTCGATCTGGTTACACCCTCTAAGTGCCGATTATTGTCAAAATAACAAGTATATAGAGGGTTAAATCGATCCTGACAAGTGGTATCAGAGCAGATTGTTCTTGAATAGTGCATTTTTCGAAAAATGTTTTTAAACAGTTTTAAAATACGCTCTGATATCCGTTCGAAAGCCTATCTATGCTGCAAAATTTAAGATTTTCAAAACTCATTGCATATGGATAGGGGTAGGAATGTCTATTGAATTGCAGAGCGATTTCTCGAAAGGAAAGAGCGGCAACATCTCTTCCGACGAGCTGACAGATTGCGTGAGGTCTGTGGATGCCAAGATCTCTAAGGCGGAGCGAGGATAAGCCTTAGGGATAAATGGAAAAGATTTTGTAAATTGAATTTTCTATTGCTCCTCTGGTTCTAATTAATGAAAAGTTTTTAGCAGCGTAATTTTTCAAAATCATGCATTCTGTAACGCCCAGAAATCCTAACTACGTTAGATTGAGCGTATGACTAGGGGGAAAAACTTTATGCTAGCATGATTTCATGTCATTTATGTGATTATATGATGATTTTATGCCTTACTTGGTGCATGTCATTTTAAGGTACTGTTTGAGTTCCGGTAAGCGGGGACGAGACCGGAAACGACCAAATTGAAAATATTTTAAATGTTTTAGCCCTTAGACATATTTTAAAGCAAAATTTATTATTTTATGCACAATTTCCAAAAAATGAGATTTTATGCACAGTTATCGAGGGGGGACCCGTTTTTCGCCTATACGGGCTATTTTTATGAATTTTACTACACTTTAAAATTGTGAGACCTTATATCACGAAAATTAGAGGCTTGAAGTCTGCACTTTAAGTATTTTTAAGAATTTTTAATTAGAGGAGGGTTAGTTTTGAGATTAAGCCTTTTATTTTAATTAAAACAAGTTGAAGGGGTCTTTTTGTACACCTCTCATTCACTCACCACCCACAATTTCGAAAATAACCTACTCCTCCTCCTCCATCAGCCGACTTCAGCCTCCCTTCACCCATTGGTGATCGAAATTTTCAGACTTTTGATTGGATTTCAAAGGTGGTTGGTCTAATCCATTGTCCTCCGCTCCGGTAACGCGTATCTCTACTCCTTTCTTCGATCAAGGCATGTTGTATTCTCATTTCTCACCATTTAGATCATAATATACTGTTTTATAAAGTTTTGCATGACTCTTATGTGAATATTACGGATCTTTACCTCTATGTTCATAGTTCATGCATGAGACTCATGGTTTTTGACATGTTACGCTTTCTTGTCTTGAGGCTTCGGTCATGGCAATTTCCAGGGGTGTTGGCTCGGTTCTAGGGGTTCCTAGGGGACTCATGGTGGTCTAGATGAAGGGAGTATAGTGTCTAAAGGTTCGAGCGAACCACATCATGCAGTAGAAGTCGTGAGGGGCGCATCGCGCCGCTGGGCTGGTGCGTCCACTTGCAGAGGTTCGTTCTCCCTGGTCGGTCCATGGTTTGAGGTAAGGTCTGTCACGTTAGAAACATCTGGATCTGGGGGTGGTCCAGCCGGAAGGGCTCAGGCATTGGTGGCCGCAGTAGGGATAACGAACGCGAAGACCAGAAGGTGGTCTCAACGGGGCAGCATGGCTGGAGCGTCCACTTACAGCGACCAGTTCTCCCTGGTTAGACCACGGTTTGAGACAAGGTTGGTCACGTTAGAACCGTATGGACCTGGAGGTGGTCCAGCCGGAATGGCTCCGGCAGTGGTGGCCGGAGAAGGGAGAACCGTCGCACGAAGTGGCTGCTGGTCGCAGCTGCGCGTGAGGGTAGGCATGTGATTGTTGGTATTGTGCTATGGTTTGGTCTAACTGAACCGGTTCGGCTGGTTCGGTTGGATCAGATCGGTTCTTTGAGTCCCGAGTCAAATATTTTAAAATGGGGTCAAGTTATTTTAATTATGGACCTGTTATTTTTTCTTAATGTGTCAAAGGTTCAATTTTAAAGAAATTAGCCAGAATGTCAAAATTGAGTCAATCCTTTTTAACTTATTCAAAATTAGGGCTTTAGGGATTTTAGTTGGAGTTAAAATCGATTTTTGGATTTTAATTTGGTCAAATCGGTCTGTTGGTCAAAATCGACATTGGAGGTCAATATTGATTTAAATTTCTTTTAAAGGTCAAAATCGATTTTAATAAGCCCCAATTAAATTTTAGAAGTCAAAATTGATTTTAATTAATATCTTTTAGTCTTGTTTTTTTTTTGAGAAATCAAATATCTAAATAAATAGGCAAAAATGGGAAAAAACGGTGAACATTCGTTTCATCGGCCGTTTTTGGAGCGACGTTTGGTCTAGAAGTAGCGAGCCAGGCCCCGAAACCAGTCCTTGACCGAGCCGAGAAAATGCATAGGCCCATGAATATATATTTAATTATATACGTAGTATGTTATGTATTTGAGTATGAAATGTTTAAAGGAAGTTAAATATATATTGATGGGCCAAGCCTTTTAAATTTGCATAATTTTTATGAAATGCATGCATCATGAAAGTTTATGAAATGTTAATGCATGAAGGAAAAATATTTTGAGGGATTGAAGTGTTGTGGGGCAAAATTTAATGATGGGAGTTAGCCGGGTATCCGGGCCCGAGGATCCCCTGTTTTAATGTATGAGCTTATGGATCCATGTGTGACATCATGGTGAAGTGGCAGCATTGAGGTGTGACATATAGGGACTCCGAGGTAAGGTCGGGTGAACCACACCACCGCGTACGTTGGTTTATAGATTGATCAATCGATTATGGCTCACACTTCATGGATATGACTCGCACGTTCTTTTAAGTTATGTTATGCTTATGTCATGCCTTAATATATATATGTTATACGATGAGGTTATGTACGACTGCATTATGATTCAATGTTTTAAGATCTTTCACGCACGCATGTCATGAAATTATGTTCCTATGGGTCTTTGTATCTAAAGTATTTTGTTGGCTTCATTGTTTTGGGTTTAACGTTTTTGGTTTCACGTTTTTGGGTTCACTTTTTTTACCTTCTCGTTTTTGCCTCACATTTTTTGGGTTTCAATGTTTTTTGTGGGTCGAGTTCTATTCATGTTTTTACTTAGTCACTCAGTGGCTCAAGTCTCCTCCAGGATCAGTCTAGTTTCACATTGTTTTGGATTCATGTTTTAGGGTTTCACATTTTTCAACTCACATTTTTTGTTTCATGTGTTTTCGTTTTTTTGGTCTCATGTTTTTTAGAAACTTGTTGGTTTTCAAAAATACTAATTGATAATAAATTTATTAACAACTAAATAATAATTTCATATAAGGATAAAAATATAAAAGAACAATCTTACCTTCATACGGCTTATTCCAACGGTTTATTCGGGATCCCAAACTCAACGCGAGAACTAAACACAAGGGTTACACTCATTATAGGATTTAATCCAAAGCTCATGTGCACTCATTATAGGAATTAACCCAAAGCTTTACGATACGAGCTAACGAAGGCTATATACCACTTGTATCTACGTCCTCGAAAACTCCCATTAGTAGAATTGAACTGTTAATAATTTCACCCAAATGAGTTCGTAAGACTTTGGGTGACGCGAGTGTCTACTCTTCGATTTTACGAGTTTGATTCTCGTGTGAAGCATATTGTTTATTGAAACTATGAAGGAGATCGATTTATTATCCTATAGACCCATATCTAATCTATCTTTATGTATCTAATTTAAAATTTATATGGATTAAGAAACATGTAATATATATATAACAAGTAAGCCATTAGTAGGCAAACTTTATAAAAAATTGCTAACAATTCCCATTTTCTACTTTTCCCAAACTTGTACAAAAAGAAATATAAAGAGCCATGGTGGGCAGGAGGGTTTTCTCTCTCCCGAAGATTCGAGCGGCGACACCACCACAAACGCCGCAAGCGGCGGCGGAAGAAGTGAAAGCGAAATCATGGGGTCGTAGATTAGCTTCTGGAGCGTTGATTTGCTTGACAGGAGGCGTTGGCTTGAGCGCTGTAGATGATCTCCTTATCTACCATGGCTGTAGCAGGTTTCTCTCTTTCTCTTAATGCAATGAAGTTTATAATCTCGCAATGTTCTATCTTTTGTTCCCAATGGTTCATATTTTTGGTTTCTCTATCTATTTGTTCATCTTGTGCGATGTTGTGAAGTGAGAATTTCATTCTGTTTTGTTCATATTTCAGCAAGTTATTTGTTTCCTATGGAAATTTCTAGCTGGTATTCATTTCTTTTTGTTGATTATTTGTTGCTGATTGGTTATTTTCTAGCAACAGGAATTGCGTTGTCAATATTTGCTTCTTTGTGAATGCGTAGCAGTTTTCTTGTGCTTGTTTTCTAACATAGAGATGGAGATTGGAGTCCTTTCTCCAAAAGTTTTTGAGCCCATATAGTTTGACGGCGATCTTCCGGCGATGATGATCCGGAATCAATTTCCTTGTGTTTGGAGGACAATTTCCTTTAGTTCAAATATTTTAGCAGTTACTATTGCATGATTTGGCAGTTAATGAACGAAAGGTGGAGTAGTGAACGGTGCCATAGTTTCCTTATGAACTAATGAGATACTATGTTTGTAAGAAAATTCAAAAGAAAGTCTTTGTTTTTGTTGATCAGTGTACTGTGGGATGCTAGAAGTAGGAACAGTGAGGAATCTTAATACTTTTTCAGCATATTTACGAGAACATCGTGCACTTAATGTCATGATTATATTGTTAGTCTCCTGAAAAAAATAAACTCTTGCAGTAAGGCCATGGAGAAAGCCAGCAAGAATCAGGCAATCATTGCAGCTATTGGAGAGCCTATTGTGAGGGGTCCATGGTATAATGCATCACTTGCAATTGCTCACAAGCGCCACTCTGTATCATGCACATTTCCTGTCTCTGGGCCTCAGGGCTCTGGAATGTTTCAGCTCAAAGCAGTACGCAATGGAGGTGCGCTCTATTCTTTGTAAAAAAACTTTTGTGAGATCGGATGGGATGTTTGCCTTTTCATGTTTTTAAGTAGGGACATTTGTTATGGCTGCTGTTTTGAAATTACCTGAAGACCGGGAATAAATATCAACCATTGTCTTCAATAAGAACATAGTATCCAAATTCTACTAATTGAGTGAGTCGTTATTGCTGTCTTTTTCTAAGTACATCACGGATTGTGAGTTTTGACAATAGGCATTCACTTTCAGCTTGACAATTATTATATGATCTCGTATGAGCTGATCCGTTGTCTGGTCGTGGCTTTTAAAATAGAATGAGGTGTAGAGAAAATAAAGTGAATTGAACCAATTTTAACACATTCGTCTCACCGAAGGGAGAGAGAGAGAGACATGATATAAAAGCAAATGCTCTATATGGATATTTAGTCCTGCAGCCTACATTATAGTGTGAATTATGTATATATCCTCTAACAAAACAAAATTTGCACAAAGTACTTATGATTTGTGAAACCACGACCGTTCAATTCACATAGACTGCCATCTATAACATGTTTTTAATTTTGATTGTGTTTTGTCAAGACTCGTAAATAGATCAAGAGGCAAAGTGATGCATAGTGATACTATTTATTTAGAACATGAGAAGTTAGGTAGGCAAATAGTGTAAGTGTCCCTGTTGGTGTAAAATGGAATAAAGCCTTTTTAAAAGTTAGTTCTTCGTTTCTAAAATATATGGTGTTTTCTTTAATAGATGATACTTGGCTTCCATTCTTACGTCCCCGTGAATGGGAAATCCTCATCATGGAAGCTCTCCTCCACGTCCCCGGAAACGAAAAGAAGCAACAGACATATCGGATCAGCATTTCAGATAACCCTTCTTCCACAGTTTGCAATTCATGCACAACTTGCAGTATTCAACCATCTGAAAGTGTAGAGGCGAATCAACCTCTGCCTAGCTAGTCAAAGAAGAAAGTTGGGATGTTATTTTCTACACTTATGAAGCATATGGTTCTTTTCTTCTTTGTCAGTCTTCATAAAAAAATCCAGCAGGAATTCTGGATAAATTTTGAAGGTTCTTGCCTGAATAATTTTGGGAAAATTTTGTGCCCTTAGAGAAAGTCCATACTGACATGTATTACTGTTTTGGAAAAGGATACCTTGTAATTTGAGTGATTCAGTGAGTGTTAAAAGGTGTTGGAAAGCGGTGTTCAGCCACACCTGATATTTTGTAGGCTTTAGACGAATTTAAAATATGGGCCCTGAACAACAAACTGTGGAAAAAACATTTAAAGTACAATGTAAATTTCAAATAATATATGATATTCAAGGTATGTGTAAGTTAATCATATAATATAACCAAAATATGCCGAAGTTATTTAAAAAATATGTTTTCTGTCACTTGATAACAGAAAACACTCTAATTTCTTTTGCAACAATTTTATATGAATGGTGTAACAACCAAAACTAATTGTCGAATCATACTTCGTCATACTATTTATGTCCAAGGAGACTACTTCAGTTAAAACAATACATCATGAAATGTTTATATGATAATTACTTACATGGAACATAATTAATCTTGTGCTGACTCAAGAAAAAATATAAGAAAGCTTCATTCTCGTTTCACTGAAATTGCTTTCTCGAATGTCTCAGATCAAAGTTTTATAATTGAAGAATTGAACCAAAAACACTACAAATGAAAAACAGTAGTAAATATTAAAAAACTATCTTTTCTAACCAACAGTGATACATTTTCATCATAGCACCATCAAACTGTATTGTAATATTTTTAGACGCATTAATAAATAATATTTTTATTTGTTTTTGGGGCTCTTTCGACTTTTGGGCCTGATTGAGGTCGCTTCAGGCCCCCTCAACCCCCACAATGCCAATATTCATCACCATCATCATAGAGTAATAAACAAAAATTTCTCCAATTTGATGAGAGATGTAAAAGACATCTCCCAAGAGATGAGAGAGGTGGGCTTAAATCTACATAAACTTGAATTTCAATACCATACGCACAAACGAGAATATATATATATATCCACCACCTTGGGACTCAGAGACATAAGCACCTTTGAACCCTCACCTTGGGATAAGTGGACTGAACAAATGACCGGGTACTTCTTATATTTCTAGCCAACACGCTATTGATAGCACTCTATATGTACCCGCAACCCACTACGGCCGCTACCTCCTCGGAAAGTAAGGCATGACGAATCTACGCCAACGACGCAACCTCGAGGTAAGAGGTATGATATTTGTAAACTTCCTATCATAATACTTGACCATCTTGTATAGCTCATGATTAATCAACATTGACAAATGTCGTAAGCCCGCTCCAGCGTATAATTTGCTGGGTAGCGTACACACAATAACTGCTAACTCATACCCAGGTAACTGAGTATCGTACACGCAAGATCCCCCAGCCCCTCCTATAAATACCCGAGGTATTTTTCGGTTTACATTCATCAATATTCTTATACATCCTCGGCTAATACTCCTCTACATTACTCACGATATCTTGATCTGACTTAAGCCTTGGAGTGGTTTCGTCGGAAATAATTCTGGTATCCTCTAACCAGTGTCTGTGGTTGCAGATAGCTGTAAGAACAACACATTATCTTAGCTCATTCCTCGAGGAAAAATCTCCCGATCTCCCGACGTAATTGTGTGACGTGGTGGCAGCTCATTGACTATGCAAAATTCGATTACATCAATATATATATATATATATATATATTATATATATATATAAAAGTAGTATATTAGGCTCACATGAGCATCAACACTGATACATTAAAATGTTCATCTCGACGCCCGAGGTGTAGCTTATAGGAGTGACATTCATCATCCTGACGCCCTTTGACTAATTTCTGTGTTGGCAGGATATTGCTGGTGAATGAGCTACCGCCACGTAAGATGTGAGGAATCAGATTTTAGATTAGTGATTAATCTAATTGATTTGGGATTAGTCGCGTGGATTTTGAGGGTTTTTCGAGAGAAATCTGATTCCAGTAGAATTCAGACGTTAGAATTCAGCTGTAGCGCTAGCTGGTGAAAGCTGATCAGCAGTTGATGGTGTGGGAGTAAAACGCCGTCGTTTCGTGAAAACCAACCATAGCGCTAATGCAAGGAACTAGACGCAGCGCATTTCAGACGCCAACGTGAGTCAACGGTACTGTAGCGAATGAGTGATGCGTCGTCGTTTCGCTATGCAGTTGTAGCGCTATCAGCTGTTGCGTTGTGAGAAATTGTGCCAGCTGAATGGCCAGCTGTTGGGTTGAAGAACCAGTCTCTGATGATGAAGCGACGTCGTTCTGTTAAGTTGAAATGCAGCGTTTTGAGTGTAACGCTTTGGTTCAGCTGTTGGTTTGTGTGACCAGCTGTTGCTAGTGGCGGCGTCGTTTTACCTTGTTAACGGGAACCTTGTACGTCGTCGTTTTGAGTTATCTCGCATGACCAGCTGGTGGTTGTTTCGCATGGACGTGAATACCAGTCGTAAGGTACCTACTGTAGCAACGTCTGGATAATTGAGAACAGCAGCTGTTGGATTTGAGAGATATATAGATAAGTGTTGATCGACACTTAGAATTATTCTGAACCCGATATTTCTTATCTCCAATTTCAAACCCTCGATAGCTACTGTTCACCATGATTCTCTTCCGTCGATTGCCGCCGTTCTCCGTCGTTGTTTTGAGCGATTTTGGTGGCGCTGGATTCTCTGTGAATTGCTCTATCGATTGTTACCCATTTGAGGCTGTAGAAAGACTTTGGGGAGGATCGCGAAGTTGCTGGGTTCTTCGTACAGTGGAATTTGATAGTTTTTTTGCTGGTTTCAGCTTCTGGGTAAGGAATTCCTACCGTTCTAAGCTTAGTATTGGTTTTAGTACTTTGTTTAGAAGTAGAACTGGATTCGAGTTCTTGGCCGTAGGAATTTGTATGTTGAGGTTCAGATTTGAGTTAGATATGAACTAAGAATGAGATGCCTTGTACAGATTTCAGCTTCCAGGAACTTCGTTGTGGTTGGACGTGATCAGCGAAGGGTAGAATTATGCAGGAGGAAACTGCCGTTCCTTGGTAGTTATCTGTTGAGGTAGAATCAGCTGTTGAAGGTACGAATTGAGCAGATTTAGCAGCTTGAGTGTGAACATGGCTGTGATTGATGTTGTGAAATCTGTTAATATGCTTCTGTGATTTACGTGATACAGCTTGTGAATTGATTGAGTTTTACATTCTGTTTTCACGTATTGAATTGTATGTATTGTGCAATGAATATTGAATTGGCATACATGCATACATCTTGAGCCTGATTGATAGATTGATTGATGACCTGATTGAAAGCCTCGTTGCGACTGGCCGACTGATGAGTTGTGCCTGAAAAGTCCAACGCTATCATCGGAGTGGTGACTATCGGATTCGAGTGTCTACCACCGAGCTGTGATGGGCTGACGGGCTCTGAAGATCATGGACCGATGATTCCCCGGTTGATACACCGTGCGGGTATAGAGGCTGACTGAGATGATTGCCAGTTGATACACTGGTCTAGCTATCCGATCCTTGATAGCCCTCATGCATTTCATAGCATTGATTATAGCATGTTGCATGATTAGCTGTTTTGATAGCTCTTCGTACTGAGGCTTGACCTCGTATTTGTTTTCCTGCTTTTGTGTTTTGGGTCTGTGTTGCCCATTTGCAGGATCTTCAGATAACCAAGCTGGACCGAGTGGAGCGCCAGCTGGTCGATCCCCTTTTCTTTGAGTCCCAGTTATATTATGATATGTATTGAGCCGGGAGATGCCCCGTGATTCTATGTATTTGGGGATCTATTGTTGAATTAAGATTTGTGTTACCTCTTTTGTATGAGTTTGAGTTAACTCGTATTTTGAGTATTGATATTTTGAATGAATATTTTGAGTTCAGGCCCATTTTATTTCGAAAAATTTTTAAGCCCGATTTTACGCTTCCGTGATTATGTGCTTAATTGTGCTCTAATCTTGTGAGATTAGCACGGGGCTTGACATAAGATTCTCCAGTTCGGGAGTCGCACTTGTATTAGCTTGGTAGATCGGGGTACGTACCACTTAGTTGGGTAGGTCGGGGTGCGATCCACCAGCAATATCCTGCCAACACAGAAATTAGTCAAAGGGCATCGGGGTTGTCCCGACAAAGGCCCTCCGATGCCTAAGTTAGAATAATCGTTTCAGGAATAAGGAATATGTATGAAGTAGAGTTGAAGTTATTCAATGAATAAGAAAGCAGATTTACCTAAGTATTTATAGGTAAGAGAAAGTGGTTGAACGTACCTGTCCAAGTAATTATGAATTTGTGTGGGCCTGATATGTTCCCTCATCTACCATCTGCAGGTAGGGATGATTTTTCTTAATACCTGTCAGTACATTGGTCGAACAAGAGGGCCAAGTTGCCTATCAAGTTGCTCGTGTGGGATCGGATTGTCGCCCTGTTGGGGATCCGGATCCGCCCCCCGGCTAGGCAGCGGAAGAATAAGAAACAGGTGCCGGGAGGCGATCAATACGAAAAATCAGACAATTCAATAATCGTCATACATAGGGTGTTCAAAGATGAATACCTCGCTGGCACTTGTGCCTGGCTCCAACCGGTATTACAAGAATCCGGCTCTTCTCGGTAGATTGCGGTAGTTTACGCCAATCCGGTCCACGACCAGATCCGAGACTCCTTCGTCAGGCTGCACTAGAAGCGCTGACGAGATCAGCACGAACGGATTCTCCTCGTCGAGTTGGCCGAAAACAATTTTTCCGGCGAAGACGACGGCGGCGGCGGCGGCGCATGGAGGCGACGGCGGCGACGGCTTTTGAGAGGATGGAGGCGGCGTTTTGCTTTAGGGTTTAGGGTTTGAAATTGTGTTGTGTTAAGTCTAGTCTTAAGTCTAATTAAATAGACTTAAGTGTTGGACTTGGACCGGCCCAACGGGCCCGGGTCCAACGATGAACATTCAGTTCATCTCCAACACCGAGACTTCACCGTAACTCCGATCGCCGATCAGATCGGACCGATCGACTCAGTTTCCGAAACTGAATAATATGATCTGAAAAACCATTTTTCAGAACCCCAGTGCAAAATGACTGTTTTGCCCCTCAACAGCGGGAAACCCCGGTTTGACCCCTGTTGACTTTTAGGAAGTCG
>KV012837.1:31316-46026 GCA_001598015.1 Dorcoceras hygrometricum
TCGGTATATTCTTACCATTTATTCACAAGAATCATGTGATATAAATTTAAAAGCAGTAAGACATATACCACACAAGCATGCAATTCTTCATAGGAAGAACTCGATCTACCCCACTCATCTAGTTCAATAATCTTACTAAGTTAGTAAGGCTCTGATACCACCTGTTGTGAGGCTCTCTGCTCATAATTAATCTTCTAATCTTAATCAGTGGGTTATTAATGGACACTACACAAGTTTAACAATCTAATCTGGTTTATACATTACGTACTAAAAAAAAATTTTCGACCAGCAGAAGCGTAAGTCAGCAGAAGCATAATCAACTCAGCTGGTAGCGTAAACATGATTCCTTTATACAAAAACTTCAAAGTTTACAACGGTTACAAGCTAAGTTAACTAGTACACAATTAAGTCTTATATACAAAACCAGACGTAAGTAATTTAAGACCAGTCGTCTAAACATCTAGACTGTCAGCTGGTGTTTCATCTTCTTGCTGCTGATCTAGCGTCTAGGTAATATCTCTCGCTACCCGTAGTTGCTCCCCACTAGTTCTTTCTTCCTGTTGTCATGCACACATACAAAACAAGACAACAGCCGGATAAACTCCAGTGAGAATCATCTCAATATAATCAGCAGGTACGCATAATAACAATAAAATGCATAACAGTGTATCAACTGTAAATAAATGCAATGACATGAAATGATTCTAGTTCTCCTCTTCGATCTCAGAATTGATTCCATATCGGTTCGACGCCATCAAGATTCGTATCCGATCTTGACATGAATATTCATCTATCGAAACCATCTCCGGCTTCGACAATCAGGCCAACTCAGTCCTGGGCATTAGAATCAATTCAATTCTCTTCAATATGCAAACTCATGCTAATATAAAAGATCCACTACCTGTGATGGATCGACACACACATAATTCAAGTTCTAAATCAAGAACAGTAATCATATATGTATGTGATTTCAGCGAAATACTCAAGAAATATCATTCTTGAGTAATCTAGTTCCTGACTCTTCTGTCAGATTATACCTTTGTTTCTCTGTTTTCAAATACTTCAATCAGTGTTCTTACACTCTGTTCTTCACTTCCGAAGATTCTTGCAAGATCAAAGGTCGATAACTGAAATCAAGATGTTCTCAGCATTTCAAATTCACTTTTATTTATAGACAACGCTCTCTGTATTTCTTGCAGCATTTCCAACGTATTCAATTCGAGTTCCACGTGTCATGCTGAGTAGTCAAACAAGATATACTCCCACCGCTTCGAAGATGGATAACGATAAATAGATTCTTCAACTGCTGTTCATCGTTCTCAGTCGCTGTTCGAATATCGTTGTTCTTCAGCAGACGCAAGAATCAGCTGTTGTAATAACCAGTCGCAACAACAGAAATCCAGTCGCAACATAAATCCAGTCGCAACATAAATCCAGTCGCAACATTTCAAAACTCAAAACGATGTCGTTATAACTAATCTCAACGACGTCGTTACATGTCATCAGCTGGTACTACTTCACCTAAAAGAACCAGCAGCTGGTCGTACTTCTATTCTAACAGCTGATTTCGCAATAATAGTCGAAACGGTATCGTATCAACATCTCCTGTTTATAATCAAAACGATGTCGCATCGTTCCCTCGACTGGATAATCAGCAGATACCACAATCTCTCGACTGCTTTCCAACTCCTCGTCTGGTTGCTAAACGACATCGTATCAAGACTCATAGTCATAATTCAAAATGTTGTCGTATATTTTCTCAGCTGGAACTAATTTCCCCTCGACTGGTTTGCGTTTAATATCAAAACGACGACGTCTTACCTACGTCATCATCAACCAGCAGATACAACAATAACCAGCAGGTACATAAACCAGCAGATGCGTAAGAAACTCTTGCTGCTGATTTCTCGTGCGTAACAGTAACTAACACGTGGAGCTTTCTCATTGACCCTTCTATTCGCGCGTCTGTTTCCAGCTGAAATCAACACTAATGCTTCAACTGAATTTCAAAATTCCACCAGTCGTGAGCTACAGTAACCTGCTGCTGATTTTATCAAATCGCTTCGTCTGGTTACTGTGTCTGGTTCTTACACTTAGCGTGATTTAACGATCTTCAGTTCATGAATCACCCAACACTTCCAGAAGAAATCCGAGCTCATAATCAAGCTTCATCACTTCATAATTGTTGGAACATTAAGGTAATCCTCTTCTAATGATTCTGGGCATTACAACTGCAACCAATATGAACTTTCTTTGTCCCCCTGCCGGGGGGAAATGTCCTACAATGTCGATGCCCCACTGGTCGAAGGGACATGAGGACAGGATCGACCTTAACAGTTCGGCGGGCTGCTTTTGCAAATTGGCATGCCACTGGCAGTCATGACAAGATCGAACTAGATTCGAAGCATCCTTCTGCATAGTGGGCCAAAAGAATCCAGCTAAGAGGGCCTTTCTTGCCAGCACAATACTTCCAAGATGATTTCCACAGCACCCCTCGTGGATTTCCCTTAGCACATATCTAGCTTCTTCTGCACCCAAACATTTCAATAATGGTTTTGAGAAGGATCTTTTGTACAATGTACCATTTAATAGCGCAAAGCGAAGAGCCCTTTGCTTGATTTTTCAAGCTTTTCGGGGATCATCGGGTAAGATTTGATGAGCGATATACTCATAAATTTCATGTCGCCAATCCGAGGTGGGTATGTTTTTAGGACTTGCCTCAACCTGATAAATTTGTGATACCAGATCTCGTCCCGGTACCTCGTTTCCCGAGGTGGGTTTGAGTGAGCTGGCGATCCGAGCTAACCTGTCTGCCTTTTCATTAGCCTCCCGAGGTATCTGCGAGAATATAAGTTCAGAGAAATCCTCAGTCATCTTGCTCAGGGTTTCTGCGTACTTAACCATCTTCTTATCTTTTATTTCAAATTTGCCATTGCACTGTTGTACAACTAATTGAGAATCATAATATAACACAACTTTAGCAATTCCCATATTTTTGGCAGCTCGGAGTCCAATTATCAAGCCCTCATACTCTGCTTCATTGTTTGTGGCCTTGAAATCTAAAGTTACGGCCATGCTGGTCTCTTCACCCCAGGGAGAGACGATAACTACTCCCACACCACTCCGGAGGAGCAAGAAGATCCATATACATATATTGTCCACTGCCCTTCTAGTTCGGGATGGGTGGTCTCGGCCAAAAAATCAACTAATACCTGCGCCTTTACCGCTGTTCGGGGTTTGAACTGGAGATCATACTCACTGAGTTCGGTGACCCACTTGACTAATCTTCCAGAGGCATCGGGATGATGGACGATCTGTCCCAAGACACTATTTGTGAGTACGATGATTGGGTGAGAGAGGAAATACGGCCTGAGACGCCGAGCGGTAACAACCAAAGCCAAAGCCAATTTTTCTTGCATGGTATAATTCACCTCGGCATCCTTCAGGGCATGACTAACGAAGTAAACAGGTCTGTGATTCTGCTTCTCTTCCCGAATAAGAACCGAGCTAACAGCCTGTGGCGTGACGGTGAGGTATACATACAATGGTTCCCCTGGTTCGGGTTTGTTGAGTACAGGCAATTCCTTCAAATACTCCTTCAATTATTGAAAAGCCTTTTCACTTGACTCGCTCCATTCAAAATTCTTCGCCTTGAGAAGCACCTTAAAGAAAGGGAGACTCCTATCAGCAGATCGGGAGATGAACCTTGATAATGCAGCGATCCTTCCTGTTAACCTCTGAACTTCCTGCACGTTTCGAGGGGAACACATTGAAGCCAGAGCTTGAACCTTTTCTGGATTAGCCTCAATTCCACTTCGGGTAACCATATACCCCAAGAACTTTTCTGTTTTTGCCCCGAACACACACTTATTCGGATTTAATTTGATCTGATAATCCCGAAATGTGCGGAAGGTTTCTTCCACATCAGCTATGAAACTCTCCTCTGTCCGTGACTTTATCAAGATATCATCAACATACACTTCCACATTTCTCCCTAGCTGTTTTCTGAAGACCATGTCCATAAACATCTGATATGTCTCCCCGACATTCTTGAGTCCGAAGGGCATAACCACATAGCAGAATGTCCCGTCCGCTGTAATGAAACTGACCTTGTCCTGATCCTCCTCGGCCAATGGGATTTGATGATATCCCTGATAGGCATCCAGGAAACTAAGCAATTCGTGACCCGAAGTGGAATAAACGAGTTGATCGATCCTTGGAAGTGGATAACAATCTTTGGGGCACGCCTTATTCAGATCTCGGAAGTCCACACACATCCGCCATTTCCCAGTGGCTTTAGGCACCAGAACAACATTTGATAACCAGGTAGGGAAGTGTACCTCTTTTATATGCCCAACCTGTAATAAATCCCCGACCCGAGTCCTGATCACTTTGTCCTTCTCTGGTCTAAAATGTCTCCTCTTTTGCAGAACAGGTCGGGAGTCCGGGGAGACATTCAATTTATGCTCCATGACCTCGCGCCTAACCCCTTTTAGGTCGACAGGAGACCAGGCGAACACATCCTTGTTCATTTTCAGGCAATGGACCAGATGTGCCCGCACATCCTCAGGGAGAGTTTTAGCTATCTTCACAAGATCAGATGGAGGAACAAGGATTACTTCTTCCTCCTCGTCCTCGGTGGTCAATTGAAAATCCTCTCCAACCATATTTACACTTCTATACCCGAGCTCCACGGTAGTCCTGCGCCCGAGCCTTTGCAACTTTTTGTTCAACTCTAACCTCCTACTCGTAGCATTTCCTCGCCATCTTCCGATCCCCGAGCACCTCTCCCACTGAGTCTCCCACTGGAAACTTAATCTTCTGATGCAACGCCGAGGCTACGGCCATGAAAGCGGCCATGGCCGGCCTCCCCAAGATGACATTGTAGGAAGAGGGTGCATCCATCACAGTGAACTCAACAATCTTAGTCTTCCTATGCTTGCCCGATCCAAGTGAGAGAGGCAACTGAACAACCCCCACTGGTTGCAGAGAGTCACCTGTAAACCCGAACAGAGGGGTGTTTACAGATTCCATGCGATACTCCTCAAGATCCATTTGATCTATATCACTTTTGAAAAATACATTAACAGAGCTCCCCGAATCCACAAAGATGCGGGCAACTTCATAATTTGCTATCATTGCTCGGATAACCAGAGCATCATTATGTGTCTCCGTATCTGTTGGTACATCTTCGGTACCAAAAGAGATAATAGGCCCGAACGTCTTTTCTTGATCTCCATCGTTTCCATTTGGCGACATCACGCCTTCCTTGCCCTATTGGAGTCCCCATCAGTAGGTCCTCCCGAAATCATTTGAATCACACCCCGAGGTTGGGGTGATCTCTGCTCTCCTCGAGCGGGACCCCGATCAGGATTTCGAGGTGTCCACTCTCGTACTAAGGGCCTCTCTTCGCGTCGCCACCTTTCTCCTCCTCGGACCCTCTTCTCCCCCCGAGGTCATCCATCGCCCAGCAGCATCGCCCGCACGTCAGGGTTATTTTGTATAATTTGCTCCAACTCATTATCCCAGTGCCGACATTCTGTGGTGGTATGACCATAATGCCGATGGAAATCACAGAATTTATCCGATCTTGGATTCCTCGAGGCTCCATCACTTCCCCGAGGTCCCTGCACTACCTTCCTCTCATTGCAGATCTCCAATGCTCGAATCTTGCTCATTTTTAGTGGCGTTCGAGCGGTGAACTCCCCAAACAACAAAGGGGGCTCTTGCTTAAAGGGCCTCGGTGGAACTTTTTCAGGTTGGGATTCCCGACTTGATCGAGGTGGTGCTTTTAGTTCACTTATCCTTGAGGACTGTATTTCCTCCATGTTGATGTATTTCTCTGCTTTTGTGAGGAGCTCGTCAAACGTCTTCGAGGGCTTCTTAACCAAATATTTAAAGAAATCACCCCTCGCAACCCTTGAGTGAAAGCCCCAATCAGCAAGTCCGGAGTGGCAGATGGCACCTCAATAATAGTTCTATTGAAACTCCGGATATATTCCCGCAGACTATCCTGCTCTTTTTGCTTCACTGCAAATATATTCAATGTGGTCATTGGTTGCTTCTTGCTATTAGCAAACTGATGAAGGAACGCTTGACTGAAATCTCTAAAAACATTTGATACTCCCGTTTGGCAGGAGATTAAACCACTGCTGTGCAGATCAGACCAACGTGATGAGAAAAAATCTGCACTTAATAGGATCAGCATATTGGTGGAGGAGGGCGACGTTCTCAAACTGCGATAAGTGCTCCTCGGGATCTCCCATCCCATCATACTCCCCAACGTTCGGGAATTTGAAGTACGGGGGTAACTCAGCTAGCACCACTTCAATAGAGGGAGGAGGTGCCGAGCCTCTTTCCTCTCTGAGACTGGCCATCTCCTCATGCAACTTCCTGATCTCTTTGGCCTGTTGGTCGGGCGACGGGTTCGAATTAGATCTATCTGACAATATTTGCGCCACAATAGTTGCTACCAACTCGGCTCTTTGAGCGGCAGTGAGACTGGGGTTCTCCGAACTTTGAGACAAACTCTCCGTGCGACTGGTTTCCCTAGTACCCTGAGTCCTGGTCTTCTTTGGTGGCATCTTGTCTTCTTTATTCTACGTTTTCCACAGACGGCACCAATTGATATAACCAAATTTCACCCAGCCAATGAGCTACCTCCACGTAAGATTCTCCAGGTCGGGAGTCGCACTTGTATTAGCTTGGTAGATCGGGGTGCGTACCACTTAGTTGGGTAGGTCGGGGTGCGATCCACCAGCAATATCCTGCCAACACAGAAATTAGTCAAAGGGCATCGGGGTTATCCCGACAAAGGACTCCGATGCTTAAGTTAGAATAATCATTTCAGGAATAAGGAATATGTATGAAGTAGAGTTGAAGTCATTCCCCCCTATGAAAGGAGATTTACCTGAGTATTTATAGGTAAGAGAAAGTGGTTGAACATACCTGTCCAAGTAATTATGAATTTGTGTGGGCCTGATATGTTCCCTCATCTACCATCTGCAGGTAGGGATGATTTTTCTTAATACCTGTCAGTACATTGGTCGAAAAAGAGGGCCAAGTTGCCTATCAAGTTGCTCGTGTGGGATCGGATTGTCGCCCGTCGCGCCATTAGATCGGGATGCGTGAATAATCATATCAAGAGATCCCGAGGTGGCGCTTCTAATCAACAAAATGCCCTCCCGAGCTGGTAATGGTATAGCGGGTCAAAGGGCGTCGGGATGATGAATGTCACTCCTATGAGCTACACCTCGGGCGTCGAGATGAACATTTTAGTATGTATCAAACACTGTCGATGCCGTGGCACATTATTTTTCATTAAGTATCAGAGATCCAACAATTTCTTAACGCTAAATTATATCTTTTGAGATCCAATTCAAAATTCCAACTTAATTCCTTAAAACGTTGTGTTTAGTCTTCAATTCTATCAACGTCCTTTATTTTCCCTCAAAGCAATGATGGTAAATATAATTAATAAGATATAAATTCTACATACTTGTGAAAAAATTAATAATTCACTTCTTACATTACTAAATAATTAATTGTTTTTTTTCCTTAAAAATTTGGTTTCAAAGGCATAAAATGTCAAATGTACTTCTCTAAGGTCAAAGTCGATGCCTTGGAAGGATAATAACTTGTTCAAGAAATTGGACAATATAATTATATATCTACGCTACCAAATCCAAGTGGATGTTAAATCTGAATCCTGTAAATAATCCAGGGTTCAACTTTATTTATTTACAATAGACACACCATTGAAGAAAAGCTATGAGATTAGGAAGCAATAACGTAGAATATAACGTAATCATTAATATCAAATATGTTTGGTAGGAAATTAATAATATGGTCAATGGCGGCTAGTGTAACGTAGAACTCGCATTGATATACGTAACTCTACAAAAAATCATGTGATAAATATCAGTTTAGAATAAAATATCAATTTAGAGAGCTTTAGAGATTAATATTATATCTAATAGTACAATGTTTTTGATGCTCCAGTTTGTTAATCTCACAATCTTAGTGGTAACTATATTTGTTCTTCTTATTTCTTTTTTCCCCGCCAACTCTCATCACTTTGACAATTTCTCAAATCATCTGCTGAACGTTCACACAAGCGCAACTGCTGAATTCAATAGTCAACCCTCCAACATGTTGACTAACACGTGTCTCTTTCTCGCTCAATCTCACGCTACGCGCGATGTCCGACAGCAGCAACTTCAATTCGCATCAAAACCAGCAGATCTTCATGCGTCACGCTGATGTCACCATATCTGCTGATTCCAATTCCACCAGCAGGAGCTACAGTAACTTTGACCAGCGTTGAATTCACCAAAAATCGATATTTTTCAATTCTTAAACTAGCGCTGCGACGGATAATTCAGCAGGACTTCACTTCTTTCGCAAAATCCTCAAAATTCACGTGATTAATCCCAAATCAAACCAAAAATTCTTCCTGCTGCTGATCCAGCTGCTAGGTAGTTATCTATTACTACCCTTGGTTGCTCCCAACTAGTTCCTTCTTCCTGTTGTCATGCACACACACAAAACAAAACAACAGCCGGATAAACTCCGGTGAGAATCATCTCAGTATAATCAGCAGGTACGCATAATAACAATAAAATGCACAACATTTTATCAACTGTAAAACGAATGCAATGAAATGAAATGATTCTAGTTCTCTTCTTCGATTTCAGAATTGATTCCATATCAATTCAACGCCATCAAGATTCGTATCCGATCTTGACATGAATATTCATCTATCGAAACCATCTCCGGCTTCGAAAATCGGGCCAACTCAGTCCTGGGCATTAGAATCAATTCAATTCTTTTCAATATGCAGTCTCATGCAAATATAAAAGATCCACTACCTGTGATGGATCGACACATACACAACTCAAGTTCTAAATCAAGAACAGTAATCAAACATGTATGTGATTTCAGCGGAATACTCAAGAAATATCATTCCTGAGTAATCTAATCCTGACTCTTCTGTCAGATTATACCTTCTTTCCTCTGTTTTCAAATACTTCAATCAGTGTTCTTAAGCTCTGTTCCTCACTTCCTGAGATACTTGCAGAATCAAAGTCCGATAGCTGTAGTCAAGATGTTCTCAGCATTTCGAATTCACTCTTATTTATAGCCAACGATCTCTGTATTTCTGCAGCATTTCCAACGTGTTCAATTCGAGTTCCACGTGTCATACTGAGTATTCAAACAGGATATACTCCCACCGCTTCGAAAGTGGATAACGGTAAACAGATTTCTCAACTGCTGTTGACCTTTCTCAGTTGCTGTTCGAAATAACATTCTCTTGTTCTTCAGCAGACGCAACAACCAGCTATAGTCGCAACCAGTCGCAACATGAATCCAGTCGCAACATAAATCCAGTCGCAACACTTCAAAACTCAAAATGATGTCGTTATAACTAATTCCAACGATGTCGTTACATGTCATCAGCTGGTATCACCTTTATTAAAAGAAACCAGCAGCTGGTCGCTCTCTTATTCTAACGGCTGATTTCGCAACATTAGTCGAAACGGCATCGTATTAACATTTCCTGTTTCATAATCAAAACGGTGTCGCATTGTTCCCTCGACTGAATAACCAGCAGATACAACAATCTATCGACTGATTTCCAATTCCTCGCCTGGTTGCTAAACGACATCGTATCGAGGCTCATAGTCATAAGTCAAAACGATGTCGTATTATTTTCTCAGCTGGAACCAATCTCCACATACTCTCCTCGACTGGTTCGCGTTCAAAACGACGACGTCGCACCTACGTCATCATCAACCAGCCGATACATCAATAACCAGCAGGTACATAAACCAGCAGATGCGTAATGAACTCTTGTTGCTGATTCCTCGTATAGTAACCAACACGTGGCGCTTTCTCATTGAACCTTGTATTCGTGCGTCTTCTTCCAGCTGTAACCAAGAATAACGCTTCACGCTTCAACTGAATTTCAAAATTCAACCAGTCGCGAGCTACAGTAACCTGCTGCTGATTTTATCAAATCGCTTCGCATGGTTACTTCGTCTGGTTCTCACACTTAGCGCGATTTAACAATACACAGTTCCTTATTCACCCAACACTTACAGAAGAAATCCGAGCTCATAATCAAACTTCATCAATTCTTAAATATCGGAATGCTAAACTAATCCTCCTCTTAATGATTCCAGGCATTACATTTCTCCCCCTCTAAGATTCGAGTTCGTCCTCGAACTCATCAGCAGTTGCTATATATATACATGGAACGTAAGGATAAAATTGATTCTGGCCAAGAGCTAACCTTATTGGAAGAGATATGGGAATCGTTGTTTCATGTCATCTTCTACCTCCCATGTTGCTTCTTCAACGCCATGACGATTCCATTGAATCTTCACCAATGGAATCACCTTCGTTCGAAGTTGTTTCTCTTTCCGATCAAGAATCTGAATTGGTTGTTCAAAGTAACTCAGAGTTTCATCCAATTCAGCTTCTTCAGCAGGAATAATATGAGAAGCATCAGGGATATACTTTATCAACATAGATACATGAAAAATATCATGTATACCCGAAAGAGATGGAGGCAAGGCCAGTTGATACGCAAGATCACCTATCTTTTCCAGAATTTCATAAGGACCAATGAATCTAGGAGACAATTTTCCACGTTTGCCAAATCTTATCGTGCCTCTAAACGGTGAAATTTTCAAGAATACTTGTACCCTGTTTCAAACTCAAAGGCATACGCCTGGTATTCGCATATTCGTTAGTCTATGCTGTGCTGTACGGCATTCTCTGCTGAATCAACTTCACTTTTTCAGTCATCTCTCTAATCAAATCTGGTCCCAACTCAGGCACTTCTGAAACATCATCCCAGTATAATGGTGAACGACACTTCCTTCCATACAACGCTTCAAACGGAGCCATTTCAATGCTGGTTTGATAGCTGTTGTTGTATGAAAATTCCACCAGCGGTAATGAATCTTGCCATGACATACCAAAATCTAATACTACCGCTCTAAGCATATCTTCAAGTGTCTGTATTGTTCTTTCAGATTGCCCATCAGTTTGAGGATGATAAGCAGTGCTTAGATGTAGTTTTGTACCCAGTGCTTGCTGTAAACTACTCCAAAAATGAGAAGTAAATCTGGGATCTCTATCAGAAACAATTGATTTTGGTATTCCATGCAATCTTACCACTTCTCGAACATAAAGATCTGCCATTTGATCATGTCGATAGGTCACTAGTGGCCCCGTTGGGTTCGGGCGTCACAGGTGTCAAACAACACACGCGCATGAAAATAAAAAACAAGACAAGTACATGCGATCACCCGAGTCGGCGTCTCCTCCGCCTGCTCCAATGTGATGGCGTTGACCTGAGCATGCTGAGGTCCAGAGAAGAAAGGCTGAGACGTCTGCCCAAAACGCGACGGACCAGGCTGCTGAAACGGCCTAAACTGAGTCTCACCCAACCGGGGCTGCTGAAACTGAGGGGAATGACCCCTAGACTGATCTCCACGACCCTGAGGCTGGGCCGCGGTCTACTGTGACCAGCCGATGGACACACTCTAGCAAAATGCCCCTACTGACCACAAATTTTTCAGGAGCCCTGCACACCAAAACACTGCGTAGACGGATGCTTGCCACCGCAAAAACCATAGAAATCAGCCCGAGAACCACTGCTACTCGAGCTTCCCGAACCAGAAGAGCCAGAACTCGACTTCTTCTTGAACTGCTGACCGCGGGGTCGGAACCTCTGACGGCCAGACTGCTGTGCCACCTGTGGCTGCTGCTGCTGCTGGGGCTGATGGGCTGACTTGGAGGACTGTGAAGACTGCGCTACCTGAATATCAGGACGACCACCCTGAGCTACCTGCTGCCTACGAGCACGACGGCTAAGTCTGGATATTCAAATCTCTCTTTTGTGCTTCTTTAATTCGAATCAGCAGTTCAGGTTCAGCACTGATAGCACAAATTCTCATTGGTTTTCCTTCTGTTTCAAATACATACCCAGAATGCAGCAAGTTTCTATCAAATTAGACACACCGATCGTAGTCAAAGATAAAGCACAAATCTTCCTACTCAGAGCATCAGCTGCTGCATTCGATTTCCCTGGATAATACTTGATCTCAAAATCAAATGCTTTCAATAAATCCAGCCATCTTCGTTGTCTCATATTCAATTCTGACTGAGAAAATAGATACTTCAGACTCTTATGATCAGAAAAGATCTCAAATTTCTCGCCATACGAATAATGTCGCCATATCTTCAATGCAAATACGATAGCTGCCAATTCAAGATCATGAATTGGATATCGAATTCATGCGGTTTTAACTGTCTTGAGGCGTATGCAATCACATGACTTCGCTGAATCAAAACACACCCCAATCCTTGGTGAGATGCATCACAATACACAACAAATCCACCAGTACCCAAAGGGATTGTTAACACTGGTGCGGTAGTTAATCTTTTCTTCAATTCAAGAAAACTGTTTTCACATGCTTCTGACCAAACAAAGGGTGCATTTTTCTGTGTCAACTGAGTTATAGGCTTTGCAATACTTGAGAAATCCTGAATAAATCGGCGATGGTACCCTGCAAGACCCATAAAACTTCGAATTTCAACTGAATTTCCAGCTGTAACCAAGAATAACGCTTCACGCTTCAACTGAATTTCAAAATTCAACCAGTCGCAAGCTACAGTAACCTGCTGCTGATTTTATCAAATCGCTTCGCCTGGTTACTTCGTCTGGTTCTCACACTTAGCACGATTTAACGATACACAGTTCCTTATTCACCCAACACTTCCAGAAGAAATCCGAGCTCATAATCAAACTTCATCAATTCTTAAATATCGGAATGCTAAACTAATCCTCTTCTTAATGATTCCAGGCATTACAACTTGAGTGCTGAGTTTCAAGACTATCTGAAATAGAATGAGATTCTCGCACAGTGGACCCCTCCGGCCACACCACAGCTCAATGGTGTAGCGGAGCGTCGTAATTGAACTTTGATGGACATGGTTCGATCTATGATGAGCTTCACTGAGCTTCCTACCTCGTTTTGGGGATATGCTCTCGAAACGGCGGTAATGTTGTTGAACAATGTCCACACCAAGGCAGTGGATAAGACTCCATATGAGATGTGGATGGGCAAACCACCCAAATACTCATACATGAGAATTTGGGGATGTCCTGCTTACGTGAAGCAGACAGTGGGAGATAAGCTGGATACGAGATCCATATTATGTTACTTCACTGGGCATCCAAAGAATTCCATTGGATACTACTTCTACTATCCCAGCGAAACAAAAGTGTTTGTTTCTAGGAATGCCACCTTTATGGAAAGGGAATTTCTACTTGATAGAAAAGGCAAGCCAGTAGAACTCGAAGAGGTTCGAGAACCAACTGAAGTACCAAGTGAATCTCCCGCACCTACAGAGCCAGTACCAGAAATGGTCGCACCTAGGAGATCCGAAAGGGTTCCTAGGGCTCCTGAGAGATATGATTTTCTCCTTGAAGATGATCAAGGTGATCAAGTTGTTGGATCTGATCCAAGAACTTTCAAGGAGGCAATTTCCGATGCTGATTCTAATTTGTGGCTTGAAGCAATGCATTCTGAGTTTGACTCAATGCATGCGAACCAAGTTTGGACTCTTGTTAACCCTCCCGAAGGAATTGTTCCTATTGGGTGCAAATGGGTATACAAGAGGAAACTTGGGCCTGATGGTAAGGTAATGACCTACAAGGCACGACTGGTCGTGAAAGGTTACACTCAAAGGCAAGGTGTTGACTATGATGAAACCTTCTCACCAGTGGCAATGTTCAAGTCGATTAGAATCTATCTAGCCATAGCCGCATGGTACGACTATGAGATATGGCAAATGGATGTGAAAACTGCGTTCCTTAATGGAAACATTAAGGAAGAGATCTATATGACGCAGCCTGAGGGTTTCATATCTGTGGGAAGTGAGCATAAGGTATGCAAACTTCAGAGATCGATCTACGGTCTCAAACAAACATCGAGGAGTTGGAACATGAGATTTGATGAAACCATTAAGGAATTTGGTTTCATCAAGAATCCCGAGGAGCCATGTGTATATAAGAAGGTAGTTAAAAGCGCTGTGACATTCCTCGTACTTTATGTTGATGACATTCTACTCATTGGGAATGATGTAGGAATGCTGCAGTCAACTAAAGTATGGTTGTCTAGTAGATTCTCGATGAAGGACATGGGTGAAGCATCCTATATTCTCGGAATATAGATCTATCGGGATAGATCAAAACGGATGCTCGGACTCACCCAAGCTACCTACATCGATACCATACTTAAGCGGTTCTCTATGGAAGAGTCCAAGAGAGGACACCTACTATGTGCCACGGGGTCACTCTATCCAAGTCTATGTGTCCAAAGACTGATGAGGAGATAGAGAGCATGACACGTGTGCCATATGCCTCGGCAATAGGTAGTATTATGTATGGCATGATCTCAACTAGACCGGATGTCGCATATGCTCTGAGTGTCACGAGCCGCTACCAAGCCAACCTCCCACATCGATACCATACTTAAGCGGTTCTCTATGGAAGAGTCCAAGAGAGGACACCTACTATGTGCCACGGGGTCACTCTATCCAAGTCTATGTGTCCAAAGACTGATGAGGAGATAGAGAGCATGACACGTGTGCCATATGCCTCGGCAATAGGTAGTATTATGTATGGCATGAT
>KV012837.1:49081-60358 GCA_001598015.1 Dorcoceras hygrometricum
ATCTGCGATGCGAAGTACCATGTTTCATTGGTAGGGAACATTGTGATGTTCTGAGCATTCAGATGGATAGTGACCTGGTGATCTATCGAACACCCTCGTTCGAACTTTCCAAGTGGTTACCATTTGTCGAGTGGATAAGTCCGAGGTCTTGGTTGTACTGATTAGTCCTCACGACTCGAAACGTCACTAGAGACTAGCGTCTGCGATGTGAAGTACCATGTTTCATTGGTAGGGAACATTGTGATGTTCTGAGCATTCAGATGGATAGTGACCTGGTGATCTATCGAACTACCCTCGTTCGAACTTTCCAAGTGGTTACCATTTGTCGAGTGGATAAGTCCGAGGTCTTGGTTGTACTGATTAGTCCTCACGACTCGAAACGTCATTGAGACTCTACATGATAGGCGTCTCACTTTGACCCGTTTGTCGACTCACTTGGGGTCATTAGGCGACGGGATTGAGTGAGATCCCGATGCATGTAGGAGTCGATGCTTTGTTGTCGAGGATTCACCGCTCGCTCTCATGCGTGGATATCCTATGCTATCTGAGGGGATAATAGTGTATAAATCTCTGGCCAGAGTACTAGAAGTGTTTTAGGTAAATGGGTTTACCTAGTAACACTCGCGATGTCACTATTCGATCTCCAAGATGTATGCATAGCTATCGGATCTCTAGCGACTCTCGATTTACCAATGGTCGTTGATCTGATCGGGATATATGTGTTAAAAGGACCGTACTGTACGCTAACCATGACCAACTGGTTCTTGCAGGCACTATCAGTGATACCTAGGGGATCATGGGGCGATGTTTCTAGGTTCTTTACCATGATCCGTTGGGCAAGTCCGAAATTATGATTTCGGAGCCACAATGGTTGTGGGCCCACGGCTAGCTGTATCCCTGAACCATTGAGGGTAACACAAGTACCGGACTCATGATTCCCGCACTGAAACTGAGCTCAATGTGTTGAGCATAGGAGGAGGATTTTAGGGAGTGCGACTTCCTAAAAGTCAACAGGGGTCAAAATGCGATTTCCCGCTGTTGAGGGGCAAAACTGTCATTTTGGACTAGGTATCTGAAAAATTGTTTTTCACGTCATAACATTCAGTTTTGGAAACTGATTCGATCTGTCCGATCTGATCGTCGATTTATGATAAAACCGTGATGAATTAAACGAACCTAATGTTCATATGGACCTGGGTTTGACCCAAGTCCATTGGGCCGGTTCAAGCCCATGATTAACTTATAATTATAAGTTACATCTAGGGCTAATTAATCACCTACCACCACACAAACCCTAGCCTCCATCAAGCAAAAGTCGGCCGCCCCCTTCCATAAGCCTAACGGCCACGCGCCGCCGTCGGCTCCTCCACGCGCCGCCGCCTCTTGCCGAACTTGTTCCGGCCATCACGACGAGGAGTTTCCATCCGTGCAAAAATCCATCAGCTTTCTAGTGTAGGCTGATTGGAGGGAGATTGTTTCCGGTCGTGGACCTGATTGACGATCTACCGTCGCCTACAGTTTGAAGTGCCGGTTTCCTCGTGAAACTGGTCGGAGCCAGGCGCCTAGACGCCAGCAAGGTAACTATCTACGAACACCCTATGAATGTTTGTAGATTTTATTGAACGTATTGAACACTTTCCGGGCAATTTTTGTTTTTCCGCTGCGCCCCGGGAAGTGGGATCCAGATCCGCCACCGCTATTCCAACACATGCAGTAAGGTGTTTCTCCAGTACCAGTTCCGGACGTAGTCCGGTAAGCCCACAATACACTGGGTAGTTCGTCAACCCATTTTCCTTTGGCCGAGCCTAGCCGTGTCCATTGCTTTGTGGATAAGATACCGATGTAAAGATTTGTTCGATCTTCATCTCTTGGCACCATGCTCGGACTTTTGACCCAAAAAATTTCCTTCCATTATCAGATACGAGTCTTCGTGGGATTCCGAAATGGCAGACGTTGTTCTTCCACAAAAAAGTTTAATACGTCTGCCTCAGATATCCTAGCCAGCGGCTCAGCCTCTACCCATTTGGAGAAGTAGTCTACTGCAACCAATAGGAACTTTCTTTGTCCCCCTACCGGGGGGAAAGGTTCTACAATGTCGATGCCCCACTGGTCGAAGGGACATGAGGACAGGACCGACCTTAACAGTTCGGCGGGCTGCTTTTGCAAATTGGCATGCCTCTGGCAGTCATGACAAGATCGAACTAGATTCGAAGCATCCTTCTGCATAGTGGGCCAAAAGAATCCAGCTAAGAGGGCCTTTCTTGCCAGCGCAATACTTCCAAGATGATTTCCACAGCACCCCTCGTGGATTTCCCTTAGCACATACCTAGCTTCTTCTGCACCCAAACATTTCAATAATGGTTTTGAGAAGGATATTTTGTACAATGTACCATTTAATAGCGCAAAGCGAAGAGCCCTTCGCTTGATTTGTCGAGCCTTTCGGGGATCCTCAGGTAAGATTTGATGAGAGATATACTCATAAATTTCATGTCGCCAATCCGAGGTGGGTATGGTTTTAGGACTTGCCTCAACCTGATAAATTTGTGACATCAGCTCTCGTCCTGGTACCTCATTTCTTGAGGTGGGTTTGAGTGAGCTGGCCATCCGAGCTAACCTGTCTGCCTTTTCATTAGCCTCCCGAGGTATCTGCGAGAATATAAGTTCAGAGAAATCCTCAGTCAACTTGCTCAGGGCTTCCGTGTACTTAACCATCTTCTTATCTTTTATTTCAAATTTGCCATTGCACTGTTATACAACTAATTGAGAATCAGAATATAACACAACTCTAGAAATTCCCATATTTTTGGCAGCTCGGAGTCCAATTAGCAAGGCCTCATACTCTGCTTCATTGTGTGTGGCCTTGAAATCTAAAGTTACGACCATGCTGGTCTCTTCACCCCAGGGAGAGACGATAACTACTCCCACACCACTCCGGAGGAGCAAGAAGATCCATATACATATATTGTCCACTGCCCTTCTAGTTCGGGATGGGTGGTCTCGGCCAAAAAATCAACTAATACCTGCGCCTTTACCGCTGTTCGGGGTTTGAACTGGAGATCATACTCACTGAGTTCGGTGACCCACTTGACTAATCTTCCAGAGGCATCGGGATGATGGACGATCTGTCCCAAGACACTATTTGTGAGTACGATGATAGGGTGAGAGAGGAAATACGGCCTGAGACTCCGAGCGGCAACAACCAAAGCCAAAGCCAATTTTTCTTGCATGGTATAATTCACCTCGGCATCCTTCAGGGCATGACTAACGAAGTAAACAGGTCTGTGATTCTGCTTCTCTTCCCGAATAAGAACCGAGCTAACAGCCTGTGGCGTGACGGTGAGGTATACATACAATGGTTCCCCTGGTTCGGGTTTGTTGAGTACAGGCAATTCCTTCAAATACTCCTTCAATTATTGAAAAGCCTTTTCACTTGACTCGCTCCATTCAAAATTCTTCGCCTTGAGAAGCACCTTAAAGAAAGGGAGACTCCTATCAGCAGATCGGGAGATGAACCTTGATAATGCAGCGATCCTTCCTGTTAACCTCTGAACTTCCTGCACGTTTCGAGGGGAACACATTGAAGCCAGAGCTTGAACCTTTTCTGGATTAGCCTCAATTCCACTTCGGGTAACCATATACCCCAAGAACTTTTCTGTTTTTGCCCCGAACACACACTTATTCGGATTTAATTTGATCTGATAATCCCGAAATGTGCGGAAGGTTTCTTCCACATCAGCTATGAAACTCTCCTCTGTCCGTGACTTTATCAAGATATCATCAACATACACTTCCACATTTCTCCCTAGCTGTTTTCTGAAGACCATGTCCATAAACATCTGATATGTCTCCCCGACATTCTTGAGTCCGAAGGGCATAACCACATAGCAGAATGTCCCTTCCACTGTAATGAAACTGACCTTGTCCTGATCCTCCTCGACCAATGGGATTTGATGATATCCCTGATAGGCATCCAGGAAACTAAGCAATTCGTGACCCGAAGTGGAATAAACGAGTTGATCGATCCTTGGAAGTGGATAACAATCTTTGGGGCACGCCTTATTCAGATCTCGGAAGTCCACACACATCCGCCATTTCCCAGTGGCTTTAGGCACCAGAACAACATTTGATAACCAGGTAGGGAAGTGTACCTCTTTTATATGCCCAACCTGTAATAAATCCCCGACCCGAGTCCTGATCACTTCGTCCTTCTCTGGTCTAAAATGTCTCCTCTTTTGCAGAACAGGTCGGGAGTCCGGGGAGACATTCAATTTATGCTCCATGACCTCGCGCCTAACCCCTTTCAGGTCGGCATAGGACCACGCGAACACATCCTTGTTCATTTTCAGGCAATGGACCAGCTGTGCCCGAACATCCTCAGGGATAGTTTTAGCTATCTTCACAAGACCAGATGGAGGAACAAGGATTACTTCTTCCTCCTCGTCCTCGGTGGTCAATTGAAAATCCTCTCCAACCATATTTACACTTCTATCGACCCGAGCTCCAGGGTAGTCCTGCGCCCGAGCCTTGACAACTTTTTTTTCAACTCTAACCTCCTCCACATAGAATTTCCTCGCCATCTTCCGATCCCCGAGCACCTCTCCCACTGAGTCTCCCACTGGAAACTTAATCTTCTGATGCAACACCGAGGCTACGGCCATGGCCGGCCTCCCCAAGATGACATTGTAGGAATATGGTGCGTCCACCACAGTGAACTCAACAATCTTAGTCTTCCTATGCTTGCCCGATCCAAGTGAGAGAGGCAACTGAACAACCCCCACTGGTTGCAGAGAGTGACCTGTAAACCCGAACAGAGGGGTGTTTACAAATTCCATGCGATACTCCCCAAGATCCATTTGATCTACAGCAATTTTGAAAAAGACATTAACAGAGCTCCCCGAATCCACAAAGATGCGGGCAACTTCATAATTTGCTATCATTGCTCGGATAACCAGAGCATCATTATGTGTCTCCGTATCTGTTGGTACATCTTCGGGACCAAAAGAAATAATAGGCCCGAACGTCTTTTCTTGATCTCCATCGTTTCCATTTGGCGACATCGCGCCTTCCTTGCCCTATTGGAGTCCCCATCAGTAGGTCCTCCCGAAATCATTTGAATCACACCCCGAGGCTGGGGTGACATCTGCTCTCCTCGAGCGGGACCCCGATCAGGGTTTTGAGGTGTCCACTCTCGTACTAAGGGCCTCTCTTCGCGTCGCCACCTTTCTCCTCCTCGGACCCTCTTCTCCCCCCGAGGTCATCCATCGCCCAGCAGCATCGCCCGCACGTCAGGGTTATTTTGTATAATTTGCTCCAACTCATTATCCCAGTGCCGACATTCTGTGGTGGTATGACCATAATGCCGATGGAAATCACAGAATTTATCCGATCTTGGATTCCTCGAGGCTCCATCACTTCCCCGAGGTCCCTGCACTACCTTCCTCTCATTGCAGATCTCCAATGCTCGAATCTTGCTCATTTTTAGTGGCGTTCGAGCGGTGAACTCCCCAAACAACAAAGGGGGCTCTTGCTTAAAGGGCCTCGGTGGAACTTTTTCAGGTTGGGATTCCCGACTTGATCGAGGTGGTGCTTTTAGTTCACTTATCCTTGAGGACTGTATTTCCTCCATGTTGATGTATTTCTCTGCTTTTGTGAGGAGCTCGTCAAACGTCTTCGAGGGCTTCTTAACCAAATATTTAAAGAAATCACCCCTCGCAACCCTTGAGTGAAAGCCCCAATCAGCAAGTCCGGAGTGGCAGATGGCACCTCAATAATAGTTCTATTGAAACTCCGGATATATTCCCGCAGACTATCCTGCTCTTTTTGCTTCACTGCAAATATATTCAATGTGGTCATTGGTTGCTTCTTGCTATTAGCAAACTGATGAAGGAACGCTTGACTGAAATCTCTAAAAACATTTGATACTCCCGTTTGGCAGGAGATTAAACCACTGCTGTGCAGATCAGACCAACGTGATGAGAAAAAATCTGCACTTAATAGGATCAGCATATTGGTGGAGGAGGGCGACGTTCTCAAACTGCGATAAGTGCTCCTCGGGATCTCCCATCCCATCATACTCCCCAACGTTCGGGAATTTGAAGTACGGGGGTAACTCAGCTAGCACCACTTCAATAGAGGGAGGAGGTGCCGAGCCTCTTTCCTCTCTGAGACTGGCCATCTCCTCATGCAACTTCCTGATCTCTTTGGCCTGTTGGTCGGGCGACGGGTTCGAATTAGATCTATCTGACAATATTTGCGCCACAATAGTTGCTACCAACTCGGCTCTTTGAGCGGCAGTGAGACTGGGGTTCTCCGAACTTTGAGACAAACTCTCCGTGCGACTGGTTTCCCTAGTACCCTGAGTCCTGGTCTTCTTTGGTGGCATCTTGTCTTCTTTATTCTACGTTTTCCACAGACGGCACCAATTGATATAACCAAATTTCACCCAGCCAATGAGCTACCTCCACGTAAGATTCTCCAGGTCGGGAGTCGCACTTGTATTAGCTTGGTAGATCGGGGTGCGTACCACTTAGTTGGGTAGGTCGGGGTGCGATCCACCAGCAATATCCTGCCAACACAGAAATTAGTCAAAGGGCATCGGGGTTATCCCGACAAAGGACTCCGATGCTTAAGTTAGAATAATCATTTCAGGAATAAGGAATATGTATGAAGTAGAGTTGAAGTCATTCCCCCCTATGAAAGGAGATTTACCTGAGTATTTATAGGTAAGAGAAAGTGGTTGAACATACCTGTCCAAGTAATTATGAATTTGTGTGGGCCTGATATGTTCCCTCATCTACCATCTGCAGGTAGGGATGATTTTTCTTAATACCTGTCAGTACATTGGTCGAAAAAGAGGGCCAAGTTGCCTATCAAGTTGCTCGTGTGGGATCGGATTGTCGCCCGTCGCGCCATTAGATCGGGATGCGTGAATAATCATATCAAGAGATCCCGAGGTGGCGCTTCTAATCAACAAAATGCCCTCCCGAGCTGGTAATGGTATAGCGGGTCAAAGGGCGTCGGGATGATGAATGTCACTCCTATGAGCTACACCTCGGGCGTCGAGATGAACATTTTAGTATGTATCAAACACTGTCGATGCCGTGGCACATTATTTTTCATTAAGTATCAGAGATCCAACAATTTCTTAACGCTAAATTATATCTTTTGAGATCCAATTCAAAATTCCAACTTAATTCCTTAAAACGTTGTGTTTAGTCTTCAATTCTATCAACGTCCTTTATTTTCCCTCAAAGCAATGATGGTAAATATAATTAATAAGATATAAATTCTACATACTTGTGAAAAAATTAATAATTCACTTCTTACATTACTAAATAATTAATTGTTTTTTTTCCTTAAAAATTTGGTTTCAAAGGCATAAAATGTCAAATGTACTTCTCTAAGGTCAAAGTCGATGCCTTGGAAGGATAATAACTTGTTCAAGAAATTGGACAATATAATTATATATCTACGCTACCAAATCCAAGTGGATGTTAAATCTGAATCCTGTAAATAATCCAGGGTTCAACTTTATTTATTTACAATAGACACACCATTGAAGAAAAGCTATGAGATTAGGAAGCAATAACGTAGAATATAACGTAATCATTAATATCAAATATGTTTGGTAGGAAATTAATAATATGGTCAATGGCGGCTAGTGTAACGTAGAACTCGCATTGATATACGTAACTCTACAAAAAATCATGTGATAAATATCAGTTTAGAATAAAATATCAATTTAGAGAGCTTTAGAGATTAATATTATATCTAATAGTACAATGTTTTTGATGCTCCAGTTTGTTAATCTCACAATCTTAGTGGTAACTATATTTGTTCTTCTTATTTCTTTTTTCCCCGCCAACTCTCATCACTTTCCAAGGGTTGAAATGGTGCATATTTCCCTATACCATTACGCTGATATACATGACGTCATAACAATACCCGCGGTCGCGATTAGGAAAGAACTACATTTACAGAAAGATAGATACCAAAGTACATTTCAAATATTTTTTGATGAGATCAGTGAAGTTGACTAAAATGCAAAAATACAAACATACCAAAAGAAATGTTGGGGGTACTAGGAGATAAATGATGGAATAAATTTGAGAAGAAAAACGGATTCAATATAAAATTGAATATACATTGAGAAAAATTACAAAAACTCTCTAATATAAAATTGAATATACATAGGGAAAAATTACAAAAACTCTCTAAAAACCCTCTCCGCACTCTCAAGACAGACACACCCTCTACTGGGGATTGGATCTCCTTCCTTGACTTGGGAATTGAACGATGAAAAACTACGAGCTGAAGCCTCTATTTATAGAGAGGCTTCAGCACCTGGTTCTAGAAAAACATGTGGAAATAGGATGCAGCAACCTTCAACAAAATCATGCTACTGTCCGTTGAAATCTTAGATGTAGGCTGGAAGAATCAATTTGAACTCTTCAAAAAAATCACAATTTCTTAGATGTATATACAAACTTTACTCATGAGGAAAGCTGTCTCTCGCCAACTTCTTCTCAACAAATCGGGGATCTGCACTTTCGACCATACAAAGCTTCAAACGGAGCCATTCCAATAGTGACTTGGTGGCTGTTGTTATATGAAAACTCCACCAAGGAAAGCGAATCCTGTCAGCCACCGCTGAAATCCATCACTACCGCTCGCAACATATCCTCTAAAGTCTGGATAGTCCGCTCAGACTGTCCGTCTGTCTGTGTGTGATAGGCCGTGCTCATCGCCAATCTCGAACCCATTGCTACTTGCAGACTCTTCCAAAAGCGAGAAGTAAACCTTGGATCTCTGTCAGACACTATCGAAACCGGAACCCCATGCAATCTAACCACATGGTCGATGTACAATTTCGCCATCTTTTTCATCGAGCACCTCACATCATAGGGAATGAAATGGGCTGACTTCGAAAGTCTATCTATCACAACCCAAATTGCATCACATCCCCTACTCGATCGAGGTAGATGAGTCACAAAATCCATGGCGATGTGCTCCCAATTCCATTGGGGCACCTCCAAACTCTGCAAAAATCCACCAGGTCTCATCCTCTCAGCCTTGACCTGCTGGCAATTCAGAAATCTAGCGACAAAAGCATAACTGTCGCTCTTCATACCTGCCCACCAGTAGTGAGACTTCAAGGCATGGTACATCTTTCGCTCTCTTGGATGCACACTGTACCGGCTACAATGTGCTTCATTCATGAGGGTCTCCTTTAGATCAATCAGGTTCGGAACTACTAATCTCCCTCTGAACCTCAAACATCCATCAGCGGCAACAGATAAATCATCAGACTGACCCGACTGCGCCTTAATCCTCAACTCATGGATATAGGGGTCGGTCCTCTGCGCCTCCCTGATGTCCATCACAATCTGTGGTTCCACCTGAAGAGAAGAAACGAAGAAATACTGATCACCCGGCTGGAATCGCCAACCAGAAGTACTCAACTCCTCATGAACTTTAGAAATACTCAAGGATGCTAACATATCAGGCTGGGTTTTTCGACTTAGAGCGTCTGCTACCAAGTTCACACGCCCCGGCTGATATTGAATCTCACAATCGAAGTCCTTAAGCAATTCCATCCAGCGTCGCTGCCTCATATTCAAATCCGACTGCGTGAAGATATATTTCAGGCTCTTGTGGTCGGTGTACACCACAAATTCTTCACCATAGAGATAATGCCACCAAATCTTCAAGGCAAACACTATCAGAGAAGCATCAGAGCATACAACAAATCCTCCGGAGCCAGACGGTAGGGCCAAAACAGGAGCAGTAGTCAACTTCTCCATCAACGTCTGAAAACTGAACTCGCACTCATCGGTCCATACAAATCTCTTATCTTTCTGAGTCAACTGCGTCATAGGCCTGGCTATCGAAGAAAACTTCTCAATGAAACGTCTATAGTAGCCGGCCAACCCCAAGAAACTATGGATCTCTGAAACGTTCCGAGGTCTCTCCCAGTTAAGCACTGCATCGACCTTGCTCGGATCTACCGAAATTCCTTGTGCCGAAATCACGTGACCCAAAAAGATAATCCTGTCGAGCCAAAACTCGCACTTACTGAATTTGGCATAGAGCTGCGAGTCTCTCAATCTCTGCAATACAAGTCTCAAATGCTCCTTGTGCTCTCTCTTGCTCCTCGAGTACACCAAGATGTCATCTATGAAGACGATAACGAACCGATCGATATACTCGCTGAAGACGCGATTCATCAAATCCATGAAGACAGCAGGGGCATTCGTCAATCCAAAAGGCATGACAAGAAACTCAAATTCCCATAACGAGTCCGGAAGGCCGTCTTTGCCACATCAGCGTCTCTAATTCGCAACTGGTGATAACCAGAGCGCAAGTCAATCTTCGAGTAAACAACCGATCCCTGCAGCTGATCGAACAAGTCATCAATCCTTGGCAGAGGATACTTGTTCTTCACCGTGGCCTTATTCAACTGTCTGAAGTCCACGCACATCCTCATAGTGCCATCTTTCTTGTTCACAAACCGAATCGGAGCTCCCCAAGGAGACATGCTCGGTCTGATGAAGCCTTTCTCTAAGAGATCGCTCAACTGATCCTTCAGTTCTTTCAACTCTGCTGGCGCCAACCGGTAAGGAGCTCTAGAAATCGGGGCGGTACCAGGCGCCAACTCAATACTGAAGTCGATCTCTCGTCGAGGAGGGAATCCAGGAATCTCATCTGGAAACACGTCGGGAAACTCTCGAACAACGGGGATGTCACTCAACTCTAGTCGCTGCTCCTGGGAACTATCAAGTGCATAGATCATGAATCCTGCATTACCTAGCGATAGCAGGCTAAACATCTCCATAGCGGACACTAGGGGAATCTTCGACCTCGAATCCGTGCCATAGAAATCCCACCTCTCACCCGTATCAGGGCAAAATCTCACAACACCATGGAAGCAATCGACGGTAGCCTTATAGCTAGATAACACATCCATTCCCAAAATACAGTCGAAATATCTAATCCCCAACACAATAAAATTGGTCACCAAAACATGCTCATCAAACCTAACCAGGCAATCTACTACTACCTCTCGAGACCACAAATTCACACCAGCAGGAGTAGACACAGAAACAACATCACACAGTGGGGAAGAACTCAACCCACGCTCAAACACAAACATCTCAGATATGAAAGAGGGTGATGCACCAGTGTCAAACAAAACTCTCGCAGGATAATCATAAATAGAGCATGTACCTCTAATCACCATGCCCGGAGTCTCCTCAGCCGGATCTCCTGTCAAGGCAT